>JAQPZY010001206.1:585000-772500 GCA_029931535.1 Margaritifera margaritifera | reverse complement strand
ACGAGTATTTTAATTGTTATCGAACCCGAAACTTGAATAATGTCAGATTGTGAAAATTTCATGTTCATTTATTTTAAAGTTGGTTTACAGAAAATAATGTGAATGTGCTATTTATGCGACTTAAGTTTCATGTACTTTTGCATTCGAGGAAAGAAAAAAAAATGCATGATTTTATTTCATGGCCACTTGTCAGTATTTCTTCCTTAGTACTGAATATGACACACTGTTTAACAGCGATGACGTTCGCAATTTACCCAGCCTTTCCTCTATAAATTTGTTAGTGATCGATCTAACATTATTAAATCGAACGAAGGATTTTCGTCGTGCCCACGTTAATAGGAAAGCGATACGTAGCAGTAACTTTTCTGGTATTGTTAAGAGTTTCAACAGTTTCTTGAGGTTTGGAGTAAACCAACATTTAAAAAAAACCCATATATTTGCATATATTTCCTAAACCCCTTGAGAGATTCTCATCATACTAAGGCAGTTCATTCTGCGACATGATCACTTACCCCTTAACCTTGGGGTCAAGGTCACAGTCATAAGAAATTTGCATTAAGGTTGTTGTTAAAGTTGCTTCATTTTTTTATATTTTCTAAATCTCTTGATGGATTTTCTTCATACTTGGGATGAATCATTATGAAGCTAAGACAATTCACTCTGCGACACATTCGCTTTCCCCTTTGACATAAGGGGTAAAAAAAAATTCTCAGAATTGCGTTAATGTTTGGGTTAATTGTTTTTTCTTCAATTTGATTATATTTGCTAAACCCCTGAATGGATTGTATTCATACTAGGGATGAAGCTAAGACAGTTCCTGGTGCGATACGCTCACTCGCCCCCCCCCCCCCCCGACCCTGTGGTCAAGGTTAGAGTCATATCAAATTTCAATTAAGATTTTGGTTCAGATTTTTTTCATTTTGCTTATATTTCCGAAACTTCTTGATATATTTTGTTCATACTTGGGATGATTCATTATGAAGTCGAGTCAATTCATTCTGCGACATGTTTGTTCAAGCCTTTGACTATGAGGTCAAGGTCACATGTTTTACAGCAATGCTTCGATCGTAAGCTTGATATGTAGGCCCCAGCCTTCTTGTTATTACGTCTTACTGGTCTCAAATCGTGCTGCTTACCTTGTATTAGAAATGGATTCTTGAACTTATCTTGATCAAAATAGCGCAATTTTTACACAAAAATAGTTTACAATGACCTATATCTCGTGCTATCGTTAATGATCTGTGTTTGAGGCATACCCAGGTGGCTTTCGCCTCTACCGCCATGATGTTATTGCTGTTGAACAGACATGTACTGTTTTTTTTTCTTCAAAAGAACGAAAAAAACTTTGCTAACAAAACATTTTGTTCTGTTGTAAAATGGGTATTTTATACGGAATGTGGAGCGAACAACATCCCCGGGATACTAGTATAAGTCTGTCGACAATTTATAGTATAACGGCGACAAGTAGCCAACATATGTGCACATGTGCTATGGACTATTTTTCGCAAGAATTTATTTGATTTGTAGAATATCACTAATAGGCTGAAAATTTGGCTGGGTTAAGCTGCTTGATCTGTAACAGTAGAACTGGTTAAGGCTTAGTGATCATAGTAAGGCAAACATATAATCCCAGCTGAGCTGAATTTTAGCCAGGATACCCTTTGATAAGGTGGAATTTTTTGGACACCACAATGGATATTACAACGCCGAATTTCTTGAATTTCCAACAATGTTGATTGTCCTAAGTTTTCGGTCATATTCCATACTAGTACGTGTAAATAATACTGCAAGTAAACCTTTGTTGACCATTCCCGATTTCACCTTTTGAAGGGTCATCAAAAAATACTAACACACGACCAGTGTCTTGTCTTTCTTTCAAGAGGTCAACAAGTGCTCTTGACACCTGAATTCTGAGCCCGTTGAATGTCTTTGAAAGTATTCAGTATAGAGGTAGCATTGTTCATTAAGATGAAGGTGGTGCACTCAAGTCTGTGACACATGGTGTAAATCACGAATTTGTGTGTGCCGAATAATAAATAACCTCGACTTCGGTGATGTTCGCATTTGAACTTTCTCTAACTTTGAATAACAAAAGATAGCCAAGAGGACTTCATCGTTTCAAGAGACAATAGTACTCTATCAATTATTTGGCCTGCGTGATAATCATTTTCTAGCTTTGAATAACAAAAGATAGCCCAAGAGGACTTAATTATTCCTAGAGAAGATAGTAACATGTCAGTTATTTGATATAAACATTTTAAGTTTAAATAGCAAAAGCTGATCAGAGTGGACTTCATTATTTCTAGAGACAAGAGTGACATTTCAGTTATTTGGCGGTATGGGGTGGTGGTTGTGGTTGGTAGTAGTAGTAGTAGAAGCACTGATATCGGTAAAATCGGTATCTAAAATAAATAAATAGATCTCCGTTTATAATTAGACTGAGTAATGGTGGAGTTAGTAGTACTGGTAGTACAAGTAAAAGTACTAAATGTATTACTAGTGGAGTCGAAGTAGTAGTAAACGTGTGGTCGTAGCTGTCCTCGCTGTCTTTGCCATAGACTTTGACTTTTGTCGTCGTCCTCACAATGGTAATGAACTTCTTGACTTTCTTCTGGACACGTCGGTTTGTAAGTCATTTCAACTTCGTCGAAACCACAATCGTTGTTGTCGTTTGTGCCGTCGGTGTCATGATAGAAGATAGCTAGTTATTATGTAGAGTTGACTTGAGGGAAAGGGACTTACATTTTGTCGATTCGTCTCCGTTCCGACTTGCCATTAATAACTTGTTTCTAAAGCTAAGTGCGGAAATCTTTTACTTAGTAATGCTGTGCAATGTATTTCTTAATTTTCACTCTGATTCTACCGCACAAAGCCCACCCGTCTTCTCCCGCACAAAGCCAACCAGTCTTCTCCCGCCCAAAGCCCATCAGTCTTCTCCCGCACAAAGCCCACTAGTCTTCTCCCGCGCAAGAAAAAGGAACACGTCTTATATAGGACCAACGATGTGTCTTCTTTAATTAGTATTGTTTACCTTATCTAAACTATGCCGACGCAGACCTTCTCAAACATATGTAAATAACACAGAGGCAAGTCTCTTTTTTAGATTCGCTTTTTTGTTAAAGATGCATTTGTTACTTGTAGTTCTGCTTTTGTGCTGATTACAAGTGCCAGATTTGATATGTCTGGGTCAGGTTACGAGAGAGAGACAGAGAGAGAGAGAGAGAGAGAGAGAGAGAGAGAGAGAGAGAGAGAGAGAGACTGGGGCTGTACTAGTTTGTGAGTCATGCTCCAGTTTTTGAGGTCAAGAGAGGCTGGAGCTGTACTAGTTTATGAATCAATTTTCTGTAGATCGTAATAAAATTAAGAGCAAATATTAATAATTTTTTTGTCATGCATGCATATAACGTGCCTAGGATTAGTGTTTTTATAAGACAGAGGGGTTTTAGCGTAGTGTTTTATAAGACAGAGGGGTTTTAGCGTAGTTTATCCGAAATTTGCTTTAACTTGAAACGGAAGTTATTCCTTCAAAAAAAGACAAAAATAGAAAGTCACACATAATTGTCACATGAAGATTACTTATACTTGAAATGTGGCTATTTTTAGCTTTTGCCAAACGAACTACGCATGTCACAAACCGCGTGCATGATTGCAAATTCTTTTTTATTTTTTTCAACTTGTCTGAAGGAAAACTCGTCTGGGATCATTGCGTTATAATGGCATTCAATATTGTTCGTCCTTAGAGTTCGATTCTAGGGGTCAATGGTATTCAATACTATCAGAAAAGGAGTCCTAAATACTGCACAATCTGTGGCCAACCGTTGAACTAAAAGGGACGGAAATATGAAGTACTTAAGAGTGGGGACAACTGGAGTATACACAAAAATAGTGTAAAGGATTCTCAGATATGTCTTATCTTATAATTGGTGAAATCTGCTGCACAGATGTAAATCTTTAAAATCAATTACAATAAAGGCTTAAGACAACTTTTATCAAGTGGCGCATAATTTGGAGGGGACCTATTGACTTCCGTGACATTAGCATATCTGGAATGATTGTTATAGTCTATGCTCGGCCTAGCATCCATATCAAGTGTTGGAACAGTGCCAAGAGAAAAGTGGAAAAAACAAAGGAACGTCCTCTCTGTAATAATTGCATCATGAAGAAAACTGACGAGTTTACAGTCGAAGTAGCTTAGAAAGATAAACCGATTTTCCTATGTCTGCTTTCTCTTACATATTCTCCGTTTGTCTGTCTTTTTTAATGTATGGAACTTATATATGGTTGAATAATTCAAAGACTGGAATTCGGAATGAACTTCGTTACAAATACCACATGTAAACACGGTTAATATCACTCCCCTGCAGCTTCCTAACCGGGAGGGGGAGGGGAGCGGACGGGCGGTTGCCCCGGCGCCAGAGGTCTTGGGGCGCCAAAACAGCTGATAAAAATTCGGGCTTCGTATTCTGGCCCTTTGGGCCATCATCGTCGCCCCGGGCGCCATTTACACTTAGTACGTCTTTGTTTCTCCCCTACCACTCTAAATACTTCTTAACAATAACAAATAAATATTCAGTCAAAGGAACAAATTATATTTCAGATGAAAAGTATTATAGTATTATAACTGCAGAGACAAAAATGACATTAGTTGTACACTCAACACACTCGACCGTCACAAATCCGCATGAAAACTTGGCAGATATAGTTTAAAAAAAGTTACCGCATTCATTCTTTATGTGATACAATATTAGCATCAATTCAATCCACTGTACACCACAAGTATTAGGTTTCCTCAAAATTGTGTCGTATTTTATCAAAACTAACTGAATGCCGGATTGAAACACGTTGATGTATAGGGTGATACCAGGGGTGTTACTCAAAAAGATTTTAGGAGGAGTTGTATACTTTTTAGCTCTACTGGTCATATACCAGAAGAGCTTATGAGATGGTCCGTCGTCCGTCATCCAACGTCCTTCCGTCCGTTAGCACAACTTTGTTATCGCTACTCCTCCTAAACTACTTGGAGGATTGCCTTGAAATTTTACACACACATTCGCCCATGGTCTAGGTGGTCCTAAATTAAAATGGTGCTGTTCGGACATCCAGTAAATCTTGTTATTGAAAATTTTGTTATTGCTACTCCTTCTGAATGGATGGTCATATCAACATGGGTTTTTCCCTAAAAGACTTTTCTTATGATGTCTAGTTGGCCCTGAATGAAAATGATGCCAATCTGATATCCAATATGGCCGCCATCTTAAAATCTTGTTATCACAACTCTACTTAAACAGAAATTCATGTTGACTTGGGGTTTTCACCAGAAGACTTTGATGATGTCCAAATGGTCTCAAATGAAAATAGTGCCGATCTGACGTCTAGTATGGTCGCTACAGCAGCCATCTTGAAAACCTTGTTATTGCTACTCCTGAATGGAAAGTCATATCTTTAAAATATTGTTACCTCTACTCCTCTCCAAATTGATGGCTATATCAACATGGGGTTTTCACCAGTATACTTCTAATGATACCTAGTTGGTCCTATGAAAATGGTGCCAGTCGTACATCCAATATGGCTGCCATGACGACTGTCTTAAAAATCTTGTTGTCATTACTCCCACAGAATGGATGATCATTATGACCAATGGTTTTCACCAAAAGACTTCTAATGATGTCCACGTTGTCCTAAATGAAAATGCTGCTAAGCTGACATTCATTATGTGTACCCCAACCGCTAATTTGAAAATCTTGTTATGCTGAAGAATATCAGAAATGGTTTCAACACTCGACAGTTGAAAGGAAAAAATGATCGTATCTTGAATTCCTGGAAATTCTTTTCGCCCAGTACAGCGTCAGTCCCTTCGAGACACTCTTGTTTTCGTTAAGTATTTGGTACGTGTTGTTGAGATGGCAGCATTCGTGGTATGACATAGGTTTAATTAAAAGACTTTTGGTTGGATAGGAATTATATAGTTCCTGGAACGTGCATTTTCAGATATTAAGTACGCACTTGAAAAACATTTAAAACGATGTAAAATATGTACATGCCAAAGTATCAGATTGCGGGAGCATACACAAACTGGAAGCTTCAGTGGATCTGGAGGCCATACAATGTCAAGCTGGGCTCACTGTCTTGGTATCACTTAAGTTATATACATAGTGCTACCATCACGATAGAACGTGCTTCATGCCTAACTGATGAAACAGGGGAACAAAAATAATAAATTAATACCCATTCTGTCAGTGGGTGGATACACATTAGCAGATAACCGGTGTAGCTGTCAGACGGTTGCCTCTTTTGGAAAAGTTCATAGTTGTTAAGCATTCGAGGCAGTGCTCAAGACCTCTGAGACATTGACACCGGTGAGCTTCGCAATGGAAAATAATCCTCCCTTTTTTCCTCCTAAGCCGACAATTTCCTAGTGGCCAGGGACACGAAGCTTTTTAACCAATCGCCTTGTTAGGTATCAAAACAGTCCGTGCTTACACTACCGGTAAAACCTGAGATTTTATGTAAGTGTGTAATTCTGTCAAGCCCATTTTGAAGTGATGGGAGGTAAATTGTCATGTTTACTAATGAGCGTTATGTCGTATTTTATGACTCGGTTCTTTCGAGGCCTAGTAACGGGTGGAAATTTCAAGCAGAAAAGACATTCTTACAAACATGTATTTGGTACTGTGGGCTCCATATGTGCATTAAAGACTTTATTAATTAAAGAACATATGGCTTTTTTCTACACCACCCACCTCATCCCCGTTATCTTTACAAGTGGCTCATAAGGCTGCCGATCCAAGTGTCTACGACGTGAAGCATCCGAGAGTACATAATTCCCTGGATGGAATGTCAGTCTATCACAGGTTAACATCCCAGCTGATGCCCATTTGCAATTGGGTCGCCTGGAGCAGTCCGGGCTAAGTGTCTTGCTGGCAGCCTCAGCAGTCCGAACCTCCTCGGCCTTTGCCGTCGCATGCTCAAAAAAATCTCGGATGTAAATAGCTCCCATTTTTTAACTGCCCTCATGCACGCGATTGCTATTATGTTATAATAACGACCTGAGACCTGATGACGTAGAGCACTCTTGGTAATGTCAACAGGGGCTAGACTACAGAAACTGACTTATTTCCATAATAGATTTCATTGAAAACCTGCAGAAAAAGACACCACCACCTCCAACCCCCCCCCCCAAAAAAAACACAAAAAAACAAAACAAAAAACAAAACAAAACAAAAACAAACAAACAAAAAAAAAAACAATAAAAACAACAACAACAAAAAAAAAAAAAAAAAAAGCAAAGCCACGAAACAACAAACAAACATTTAGGATTGAAAGTACAGGTTTCTCGTTGATGGTTGAGATGTTATTTTTAATCTCTTTCATCAATTCTTCGCATAGCTAGCAGAATGTTCTTCAGCCAAAACCTACCAATGTGGTCACCTCCAAGTCTTTTTCTGAGAGTCGAATGCATTAGACTCGCGTCGGAAAGAGACGATGGTGTTCCGGATGGAGCACCCAGCAAGGACTACTTCGTAACTCGAACCAACGACCTCTTGTTCCCGAGTGAACTATAAGGATACAATTTCTCTGTCATATTAACGAAGTCTTTAAATCAAGATTTATAGCAGTACGCGTGGTAACGAATGGATTCAAATCTGATCTGTCCTAAATATTAGAAGACAAAAAAGACCTCAATTTTCTTTTCTTCACGTTAGTATTGACCTATGTGGCGTTAACTGAAACACATCCGCTTACTAAACTACTCTCATTTCATAACCTGGATGGTGTTGGAGCATGGAAACAAGAAAGTATAAAAGTGAAAATTTTATACCAGTCTTACCACTAATAAGTATGGAGAACCGGGAAGTAGCTCATTTGATTAGTGCTCTTTGATATAAATGTTCAATACTATATGGTAAATTTGGGGTAGAAGTCAAATGTACGTAGTTTTACCATAAATCTAAAGAATACTGATCTTCCGGCGCTCAGACACTATACGGGTTAACGCGTCCTTCCTTCTTTGTGCCTTCTTAATATGATACACCTCATCTGTTTTTCTATCCTATAATCCAAACACCTAATCTGGCTTAAGGCCCTTTGCCAATTTATCTTCTACTGGAACGACTTTACCTTTATCTGGCTGTTTAAAATATATCATTGAAAAAGGTTTGGTTTTGTGGCGTTTAACGCAATTTTTCAGCATATGATATGCTATACATGGCGGCCAGTATATTTGGTGGAGGAAGAACCCGCGAAGAACCACTGACCCACGGGAAGCTTTCTCACATACACACGTTGGTCGAGCCGAAACTCGAACTCACGCGGACAGAGGTGAGATCTGTAAAGGCGAGCGACTTAGATCACTAGCTCTCCCCCCCCCCCCCCTCACACACACACACACCAGGTACGACCGGCACAAGGGTGCGCAAGGGTGCAAGGATATTAGGCGCCCTAGGCGAACCTTCAGCCTTTCTCCCCCCCCCCCAATTAACTTTCGAAAATGAATATTGTGCATTAGCATGAATACAAATTCTGCATCTGTTTTCCTCTTTATATTGTTTGACGCTTGCTGTCTTCTATTTTATGCTATTTCTCTCTCTTTTTTATTCATTCAGTTTTCTGCCGCCACCCCCACCCCACATCCAAATTTTGCCATTCTAGGCGACCGCTTAGTTTGCCTAGTGGTTAAACCAGCCCTGCCCCCAGGGTTCCCCATTGAAATAGAGAGACTTGATATTTATTTAGATTTTCTCTATTAATAATTACTTGCCACAGACTGTGATATGACAACCTATCTCTGGCACATTTCAGACAGCTTCGATGAATGATAGAAGTGAGCAATAACTTTGCATACGGATATTTGTTGATAAAATACGCGTGTGTAATGATGTAGCTTTCAATATCAGACATAAATCATGTTGTCATGTTTACATTTTATATTGTCATGTTTACATTTTATAAATTTTCTCAGATAGGATGACTAAGAGCTATGATATTTGGAGCATGCGCATTAACTTATATCTGAGAAAAATATTTAATATATACACTTGGACAATGGTAATCATCATCATCAGATTTTTCAAAGACAGATTAAATAAATAAATGGAAAATTGGAATCCTATTGATGATTATTAACTCAGGTAAACAAAACTTACATAGACTGGCGCGTAATGAAATGAAATAAAGAATTATAACAAAAATTTTAAGAACTTTTTTTGAAAATATTACATTTTCAAATTCATCATTCAAAGGAAAGAGTTTCATTTCGTTTTCATCTGAACTTTAATTGTGAATTTTTAAAGAATCTGTCTCAGACGTAACGAAACCGATTTTGTTGTCCATTGTACGCATTTTGGGGTTCGTTATTTGTTGTAACTCATGAGTTTTCAGTACCGTTCTTTTTACATGGGGTCGTATACCTTGTACAAGTCTCCTTCGTTTATAACTGCACGAATGCACGCCATTGTTTTAGCACTGGTGATGCTTAACTTTTCCCAGAGTGTGTATTTATGGATCTTACACATCACTTTTGTAAATGTTTAAAACATGAACACTTCCTGACTTTACAGCTGGTAAGGTTAAGTTCTTGTCTTAAAGTTTGCCATTTTCATTAGATTTTAAAGGAAAACCTATGAAGAAAAAAAAACTAAAAACCAATGACTTAAGGTTTACGTGCCCTTTATGGTCATTACACCGTGTATTTTGTCCACATGACATCTAATGAACACAGCATAAACTATACATTGTAATTAATTCTAACTGATAGGATTACCTAGATTACATTGTTGTAATTACAAATATGTATAAGTAGTTAATCAACTGCCACTTATTTTCAAAACTTTTCCAAAAATTGACAGAGTCCAAAAGATCAAGATTTTGTTTTGAATTAGTCCCTTCTTAAACATGTAGTTGTAAAGTTGAGGTTACTCATCCATAACATCAGTGACTACTATGGTTTGAACAGGTGAACACAATGGCGTGAGGACACCTGGCATGTGCTCTCATGTACATTACTATCGTGACTGAGTCCACTTTTTTCAAATGTTTTCGACTTCGTCATTTTCTGGTGAAGTTTTAGAAACTAACAGAAAATAAATTGCCTGTTTAAGTGGCAGTTGATTAAATATTTTTATCAATTTATAATCTTGGTGCTCCTATCAGTTAAAATTAATTACAATGTATAGTTTTTGCTGTGTTCGTTGGAAGTCATGGCCAAAATAAATGGTGTAATGACCAAGAAGGACACATAAACCCTAATTAAGACTGCCGCATAAGAGCGGAAGGGGCCGTCCATATATGACGTCACGCACGGAGGGAGGGGGTCCGACTTGTGTGACGTTGTATGACGATGCGGGGTAGGGGGGTTTGAAAATGTGATCTCACAAAAACAACACCAGCGCCATCTACCAAACAAATAAATAATTCAGAACGCAGTATTGTATTGTTGTGTGTTTTTGTAATACAAAGTGATTTCAACCAATTTTATCTTTTAAAATTTTTTTATGGGGGGAAGTCAAAGCTTTGTGACGTCCTATATGAAGGAGATCTGAGTTTTTGTGACGAGGGGAACGGGGGTAAAAAATCCGCGAAAATTGCGTGACGTCGTATATAGATGGGCCCCGAACTCTTAAACAGGACATGATAATTCGGATTGAGGCTTTATTTGGAGATCATTTATCAGATACTTCTTAGTACAACTAACATTAACAGAGGAGACTGCTTGGAAAAGTGACTTTGGTAAACAAAAGATCATCTATCTGTACCTTTCATCAATAGCAGGGGCAAAATGTAGGCGAACTCTGTTGAGGAGACATCATTTAAGGTTTCAAAGAATATATATATATATATATATATATATATATATATATATATATATATATATATATATATATACATATATATATATATATATATATATATATATATATATATATATATATATATAAAGGCAAATTCTTCACAAAATTATATCTTTTAAGTACACAGATAAAAAATATATAATTTTAAATGAACATGACAAGAGAGAAAACAAATTCTATTATTTCTTTGATTATTGGCGACTGCTTAGTAAAAGGAGATCTCCTAGCCTGTTTGTCATGTTTGCACATGCGGTCGTTGGATACAAGTCTTGAATACAGGTGAACGCTTAAGGCAGGGAACTGCTCATACAGGAAGCCATTTATTTAAAAATAGTATAAACTTTGTCAGTGCTTTTTTCACAATACAGAAGATAGATCCGTAATGGTACAGTTTGTAGACAAATGGTTGCTTTATAAAGGTTATTATTAAATATAAGTAAGCCTTAAATAAGGTCACGCGCTGCAATTTCAATAACTGATTAACTTTTCTTTTGGTGATATCGAGCAATAACTGCCTTCATACCCCCCTCCCCAAATCTAGAACATTAATTATGTGGAAAGCTTGCCCTATTACAACAAAGGAAATGTAAGCATCAATATCATCGTATGAAGGATTTACTTTGAAAACATCCGTCTTTACCTTATGTAATTGGCTTGTATTTATCTCAGTCTTGTAGTACGGTTTATCCTGTTGATCATTAATCTTAAATTACAACAAGAAAAGTCTATTTAACTGGCAAATAAATCACTTGGTTGTGCTTAATAAACAGATCTCTATTGTTGTATGGGTTTAACATAATCTTTCTTGTGTTTAATAAACACAGATGCTGTTATTGTGATTCTTAAAGTATATTTGGTGTTGACTTAACTAAATCATTTAAATAGTATACAGATATGTGCTGTAAAATCGACTTGTGTAATAAACGTCGAGTCGGGTTCCGCTTCATCTTGTCAAATAGAGTGTAATGGTGTCATATTAAATTAGGCAATACCTTTTAAAATATGTTTATCATATTAACATTTCAACTGATCCAAGGACCTAAAAAGATTACGCTCGCTACCCGTATGAAAGGTGTTTTGACGTTATCGTTATCGTCAGCGTGGATTTCGTTGTAATTATTATCGCCGTGATGATGATATTGGTGATTAAAAATCGTCATCGTCTTCATCATCACCATCGTCGTCTTCGTCGTCGTCGTAGTAGCAGTAGTAGTCATCATCATCGTCGTCGTCCTCTACTTAAAGGTTCCTCCGCCATTCACCTCATCATCATCACCAGCATCATTGTTTTCTCCTTCTTCATCTATTTTTGAAAATTTTTATTACTGGTTTTGTTTAGCGATCGCCTGTTCATGATCGTTTATTTTCACCAGGTCTTTCGGGAGCCTCGGTTCAATGGTTAGCGTGCTGGACTCGGACCGAAAGGGTGCGAGCTCGAATCTTACCATTAGATCCACCCATGTGTTGCTGTGCCATAAAATACCAAACCAGATCCTTCGTCTCATAGACGTATGACGTCACTGTTATGGCTCTTGAGGGTTAGGTTTGGTTGTTTTAGCATTTTGACGATCAACACAAAATACGTGAAACTGGCTTCTAGTGAAAATTTCAATAATTTTTGGAACTTGATATTGAACAAGATGTCCACAGAATATGCCATTTATTTTATACTTTGTCATCCGTGGAATCTTCTACTTGGGAGCAGAAGTTTGGAACGATAGAGTGATTCTTTGATGTAGTAAATATATACTACTGAGTTTTTTAATATATATTTTTACAACTTTCTGTATCGTGAAGACATACAACAATGAAGATCGAATATCATGAAGTACTGTTAGGTTGATTGTTATCAACTATTGTCAATTTTTAGCCTACAGTCGAGCGATGCAACTGGCCTGTTGTTGTTGTTGAGCCGATTGTGGTACAATGCAAGTGTTGATCGATTTAATTTCCTTTAATTCCTGCTTTCCTTACAATGGTGTGTCGTATATACTCACTTATAACACGAGTCCATCTACAAACTGCACAGACCCAGATCTGCCGTCGCATAACGCGCCGTCAGATCTGGGTCTATGTAGTTTCTTAGGAGTAATCAGTAGAACAAACAATACAGACCCTGATCTTCGACTTATAAGCCAGTATAAACGGTAATCCCTGTGATTTCTATTTTGTTCCCATTCAAAAAGTGGGTTTGAAAGGGCTGCCTATCGCTTTCGAGTTCACTGAGCTCCACTCCATTTGCTCTGTCAGCGTCTCATGGACTGTATGGTGTTTGATTCGTGACATGGAACTCGTCAGCACAGATGACATGGAACTCATCAGCACAGATGACATGGTGGAGCAAGTTGGCCAAATTTAAAATTATGAAGTATGAAATAATAAATCAGTTGCAACGTTAAAATATAAATCATTTAGTTAGCGTTGTTTGAGATTTGTATGTAGAAAAGAAACTAAGAAGCGAAGAAAAAAACAAAAAACTGAAGGATTGTAAGATAAACGAACACGATTTTGAATGACATGCAATAAATTGTCAACATCATTACGTTATATACAGGCAATAGTCGGACAAACGGGAAGTCGGGTTAAGGGGACCAGACTGTAGTCTGAAATATAAAGAGGGGAAGAGGTGTCCTTTTAGAAAACCTTTAGTGTTCACGTCCTATTTAGTCACACACCTCAGTCACTCCTCTCATCCTATGGCGTGATGGGGCGTGTATCGTGAAATGAAAACTAATACACAAAGTTACACAAATGTAAATTGATCGTGTCCATCAAACCATAAAATCTAAGTTACCAAATTTTTCAATTAACCCGTTGACCCCCTGCTTCTTTATTCTCAATTTATTACTTGATTATAATCTTATAAACGATACCCGGACTATAATGACGCTTAGAAGTGAAATACATACACCCCACCCTGAATATTGAATTTAAGTCTGGGATTTTCCACACAAATGAAATATTTATGTCTATGGTCATACTAACCCAATGTTATCTGTGCAAGCAATAAATCCCTCGTATTTACTTTGGCAGTTTATCCCCCCCCCCCCCCCATACGTACTTAGTCGAAATTCCAATGACTTCAAATGTTGACTAATCCTAAACACACTCAGTAATAAAATAGATTTCTCTTTGTTGTTAGATAACCAGGTAACGACCCTAAGCCCACAGACGTTATCTGGTTGGATAATCTTGTTGCATTTAGCAACCTTTCTCGCCTCTTAATTAATTGCATAAATACAGCTTAAACTTGCGCCCACTGATTGTGCCAGAAGTGCGGTTTATTCATAATTACCGTATATACTCGCGTATAAGGTAATGCCAACTGCAAACTGCATAGACCCAGATCTACCGTTGCATAATGCGCCGGTAGATCTGGGTCCATGCAGTTTGTAAGGACTAATCAGTAGAAGAAACAACATAGACCCTGATCTGCCGGCGCATTATGCGACGACAGATCAGGGTCTATGTTGTTTGCATTTGGAAGGAGTTTATACGCGAGTTAAGACGGTAGCTGGCCTCTACGAAGTAGATAAAAGATATTGTGCAATTACTGGCGTCGACTTCGACGTCCGCCCATGTAAAAGCTTGCACTTATTGACAACCTCATTGCAGCTCTACCATTATTTCTTCCAGAGCAACAGTATGGAGTCCTGAGGAATGGGGAAAAGGGTTACTTTTGTACATACATGTACATTTTTTGCACATTATTGGTTATGGTTTTGCGTTTAGCTCGGCTTTTTTCCCCCACACTGTATACATAGTGTTATATCTGGAATATTAACACTTGGTGAGGGGATACATCTTGTGTTTTAAATTTAGTTCTCAAGCACTGTTCATGCTAGAATCATCAGACCTAATAATTGTATTCATCATTATTACTTGGTGCTACAGCTTTACAACAAAAGAACACTGTAACCTCCATTTCACATTCTACTGGGTTAGGTTAAGTTTTTGCGATTAAGTTATGAACACGTAGGTTTTTTTGTATGCTACATGCGAGGAGTATTTTAAACGTTATTAATATTAGTATACTGTACAACGAAGTTATTTATTAATGAACAGTACATCAGTGTATCCCCTCAAAGTAATTCCCATGCACCCCTACACACCTTTTCAGCCTGATGATCCAGTTATTACATGACATTTTTTATTCACTCTTTGGTATGTTGTTCATACAAATGGCTGTAAAACTGCATTTAAAACAGCATGGTGGTTTGCAAATTGTCTTCCCTTCAGCCAGTCTTTGATAACGAGATTCAGTATAAAAAAGTTAGAATGCTGTACTCCTTCAGGCAGACTTTCACGACGGCGGATCTATCCGCCGGTGGGTTATCATCTAGTAGATGGATACCTCAGATACCGGTGCGCAGACCGCTGGTTAGGTAGTGTTCCACAACATCTGAAAATGCTTTGGAGGCATACAGATGTTTAGTGATACTAGCAGTCATGCACAGGTACCAGGAAGACCAAACCTTTTGCATAGAAAAATAACGTGTGTGAAACTTTCTTGACAGTTCGCCGACGTCGAGAGATTTGCAGTTTCTGCTAGTTTTCTCCGATTGAAACTTTCTTATTTTCTCTTGAGTCTGGTTTTAAAAAAGTGAATCCATGTTTCATCACTTGTGACAATCTCGTTCAAATGTCTCTGGTCATTATTTTCATATTTGGCGAGTAGCTGATGAGCGATTTCACCTAGAGTCTGTTTTTTATCAGCCGTCAACAAATGCAGGACCCATCTTGCATAAACCTTTCGGAGCTTCAACTGATTCTTCAGTATATTAAAAACAGCTGACACAGTAATGCCCGTGATAATTGAAATATCTTCCGTTGTGTATCGGGCATCTTCATCAACTGACCTCTTCGCAGCAGCCACTTTCCGTTCACCAATCGCAGACATCGGTCTTCCAGAACGTGGGTCATCTTCCATGGATTCGCTACCATCTTTAAAACGATGAAACCACCTCAAAATTGTAGGATATGACAGCGAATTACTTCCGTAAACTTTTTCCAGTTGAAGAGTACCTTTTGAGCGTTTGGATTTTACAGTATGCTCTTTGCACAGTAGCAGAATTGTTCTCCTTCTCCGACATTCTTAGGTCTCTGTCATTTGCCTATGTTACGTCACAGACATGTATCTGCAGGTGTTCGATGTGCTCCCCGTGCAGCTGCAGATCATTTTATAGAACGTTATTTTGTTTATCGATCAGTGTTAAATTTATTCACAGGTTCAAAGAAACAAAAAAGTTATAACGAAATATTCAGAAAAAAAACTTTTCAAATACCCCTCGTAGATATTATCCAATCTAGAATCATGAAACATCTTGCAGAAGTAGGTCATTATCGCTCATATTTTAACCTCCTCTGACGTGAGGTAAAGTTTCTCTTTGATGTTCATTTCACAGGCACTCTTCATACTAGAATCGTGCTTCTCTCTTGGTACTACACACGCACAGCAAAAGAAGCGTTGTGACCTGTATTTTATCTTTTGATGGGTGTGTTTAAGTTTTGCTTTTAGCTCATGACCGCATGAGTTTTAGGCATTCTGTATGCATACTTTTCAACCTAGAACAATAACACTTGGTGAGAGGATGCATCTTAAATAAGTATTACACCCTTATTTTAAAAGAGATATGACCTATATTTCATGCTTCAGTGACTTTGTTGAAATGTTGTGTTTAAAGTAAATTTTATGGGTGCTGTTTATGTTAGAGTCTTGAAACTTGATAATTGGCTGTATCTCTGTTAGTAGTACACCCTTAAAACCACAGAAGGTCACTGTGACCTACATTTTATGCTTTACTGACATAGGTTAAGATTACGTGTTTACCTCATGACCATTCAGATTTTCCATGCTTTATATATACATCCATGACCATATAGATTTTCCATGCTTTATGTATACATCCATGACCATACAGATTTTCCATGCTTTATATATACATCCATGACCATACAGATTTTCCATGCTTAATATATACATTATTGACCATACAGATTTCCCATGCTTTATATATACATCCATGACCATACAGGTTTTCCATGCTTTATATATACATCCTAGCCTTCACAGAAGAACCTTTATGATCAGTGCAATTAAAAGTAGGGATAAATATGTTTATTAAATGGTAAAGTTCCAAATAATGACTATACAATATATATATATATATATATATATATATATATATATATATATATATATATATATATATATATATATATATATATAAGTCTATTATTTCAAAAGAAGCACATGAAGTGTGGAGATGACATATGCGGGATACAATACAGCACTTGTATTCAACTTGAAAACTAATGAATGGGTTCTATATTGGGTGTTAAGCAGATAGTTTTATCACCACTCCCTGATAATGATATTTTTTCTTCACAGATTCTATATTTACCCTGAACATGAGTACAACATAAAAATTGTCGTAAATATGGAAGAAAATGTAAACAGTTATTCGATACTGAAATAAAAATTCAGATAAATTACTCCTGAAACATCTAATTTACCCTAAAACAACTTTCATTTAAGAAATGAATTTACACTCTTTTAATTTCCTCTGTTTGGTTTATGTGTACTTTTCTTCTTCAATCTATTACTTTCACTTGTGCTACGATAACTCTTAATGGTAATTATACGGGTCGTTAGTGGTCTATTTTTTTTTTTTTTTCTTCTCATATTTTTGTAAGAGGGTAAAAAGGACGCCTTTGTTATATCTGGAAAGGAAAAGAGAAGCCTTCAACTTCAACATATAAAATCCATGCACGAAATAAAAGAATGTTGATTTCACTTTGTTTCTATCCGGGCTTCTTTATTATGAGTGCCGATATTTGAGCAGAGTAAGCCATTTACCAAATGATATGCTTGTCAACGGATTAAAATATATCAACCAAACAATGAACGTCTTTTTTTTTTTTTTTTTTTTAATTCAAGAAACAAAGTTGCGAAACGACGGTAAAAAAATCTGCCATTAATCGGCAGCAACGATGAGATTAGGTGCGAATCATAATGAATCAGAAGTTTAACTTCGATTCATTTGTGCATTTTTAAAAGTTGAAATTTTATTTGTTTTACGTCGATGCACAGCAAGTTTTCACAATATACGACGCGCCGTCAAAGGCTCCGAAATTGGTGTGATATGGTCTCTTTAGGTGGCTGAATCCGAGAACCAGGTGGAAACTCCAGAGCGCAGTGGAAACTACACAGCGCAGATGGGAGAGCGCATACCTTTTTGAACGTGTCTGTGACATGGAGCTGTGAGATCGAATCCGGGACTACAGAGGTACAAAGAGTGTGTGTTTTCGCTGCGCTATCCGGGCTGCTTTACTCTGTGTTACTGCTCGAGATCCTTCGACTTTTATGATGCATGAAATCTTACTACGGTGCCACTTTCGTGTTTTGACGTAAATATTTTGTCAATAATATGTTAACATTTATTCCCGATATTTCATTTTTTGTGATTATGTGATATAGATTTTTAAAAAATTATAAGACAGAAGGATGGATAGGATAGAACCTCCATCCCTCTCCCCCACCCCCGGAATAGTGACACCTGTCTATGAGTATGCGTTTTACATACTAGCGACCATTATTAAAGTGTGCGTGCCTGATTGGACGCATGGCAGGAGCTCCCAACCCAATTCATAGACGGACGTGATGCAATATTTTAACGAAGCTCAAAGTATAATAGAGTCGTGTCTAACCTTTAGAGAAGGGGTGTCAAACTCATTTGGATTGTCGGGCCAGATTTGATATAAATAATAATAAGTAATAATAAATAATAATAATAAATAATGAGTCTGGCTGGCCGTATCTGGCCCGCCGTATGTTTGACATCCCTGCTTTAGGGTCAAGAAGTACATGGAATTATAGGGGTTTATCTTAACTAACGACTGATCTGGCTAGAATAGCGTGCATTTGTAGATAAGATCTATTTTCCGCTCGGACTCTTTCAGCTCCCCTCAGTTTAACCATATTCGTGCCAAAAACCAGGGTAACTATGCATAGGAATTTTGCCACTAAATGCAGAATTTTTTATTTAGATTAAAATGACATTCTCGCGGATCCTTGAACAAATTTAGCAAACTAGGGTCGTTATTTCGTTAAAATATATTAACATAACTTATTCCATCGTCAGGAATATTTTTCATTCATAATATGCTTCTAAACAAACACATTTTTGTCAAATAATGAACGTGATGTGTATTTAAAAACGTGTATTCTTTACAAACTTAGACTCGACAGTCTAAAGAAAAAATATTTCCCAATCCCTGGACAGGAAGCTACTGGCGCCTGTAATATAAAACTTTTGCAAGGTGTGGGAAATCTCAGATGGTCACCTAACCTAAGGCTGACGTGTTTTTTTTATTTTTTTTTTATTTTTAACCCACCATAGAAATAAGAGACAGACCTATTTCGGTGCTTGTTTTAGTATAAATTTATCGATGGGAAGATAATTCGTTAACCTTTGTATTAGTAAGTATGATGTAGGCTCATTACATCGTTATTCATAGCCATTGCAAACTACGAAATTGTATTGAAATACAAAACTGGTGCGGAGTAGAACTGACCGCAATCCAAGTTGACCTAACAATTATTGATTAAAAACTCTGTGAATAATCAGATAAACGCTATAGTGACTATCATCGCTAAGGCCTCATTGGGAATGATGAAGTGGCGGGGTTCCTGGTCTGATTGGCAAAATGAGAATAGGCTTGCTCCATATTTGATGATTGAATGCGCTTATTTGCTGTATTATTTACTCCTAACAATGGTCGTATCATGCTGTATTATTTACTCCTAACAATGGTCGTATCATGCTGTATTATTTACTACTAACAATGGTCGTATCATGCTGTGTTTTGAACTGTGCTCAACATTTTAAACCGAAAGGTGTTACGTTTTACTGTTTTCCTAAAGAGTTCTCCAGAAGATAGGTTTCACACATTTTATTCCTCCTCTGGACTTGGCTGTGGCCATCTTTTGGGTTAATCTAGACTACATATCTCATTTTCGCAGATAATGACATTTGTACGGTCCATCCGCCATATAGTTCATTTATAAGGAATTCCCTGTAAATTGATTCTACCAGGACTTACGTCCTTTGAAACTCTCTTTGCAAAAAAATAAAACAACAAAAAAACAAAACAACGATTTCTGTCAATATTTTTGATTTATTGCAATTAAAGGACAATTGTATTCGTTGTATTGAACTTTTGCAAATAACAATTTCATTTGCTTCCTTTGAAAACAAATTTTACGTCCACTGCTGTTGCTGTGTTTGTTGCTAGGCTTTCCGGTACCTATTTATGGCTCGACTGATGACGTATATCTTCCACTGTCATGTTGACTAACGAAAGGCCGAATGGCCGCACACGTCGTTAATCCAACTAACGAACGAACGACTAACGAAAACGTTTCTTGCGTACATTCAATCAGAGGGACGAATACATAGGCACATAGCGGACGTTCTGGATATTGACTGGGGTTAACCTTCCTTCGTCTTATTATTATATTTTGTTTTTGTTGGTTTTAACGGCATTTTTAACACGTTAATGGCTATATCATGCTGATGAATGGGAGATAAGTGCCAAAATAAACACGGCGGCAGCCGACCTGGGCTGGCTTTGAACCCGCTATCCTTGGATTACGAATCTGACACTCTACCAACTGAGCTACCGCGTCTCCTTATTATTGAGAGACATAGAAATAACAACTTGTTACACATCATACAATGGGTCCATAGAAATACGATTTATCTTGCTTATATTATTAATGTACAATTACTGCAATAATGCCTTCATTGTTTAAAGCAAGGTATTTCTCTACACGGGTTTCTCCCATACCGTCTCTACTCGGGTATAAGTTGGATCCAACTGCAAACAACATGGACCGAGATCTTCCATTCCATAATGCGCCGTCAGATCTGGGTCTGTGAAGTTCATTAAGAATAATCAGTAAAACAAACAACACAGACCCAGGTCTTCCAGCGCATTATGTGACGGCATATCAGAGTCCATGTTGTTTGCAGTTGGATCAAACTTATACGCGAGTATAAACTGTCTATTGGTGGATGACCCACAAAGGACCGAGAGTGATTTCAAGAGAGGTAATCGCGAAAGGACGTGACGTCATATGAAAAGTAATAATTAAATTTTATGTTCCTTCATACTAAATGGCCATCTGAATCCATTGGCATAAGAAAACTTATAAGCTGCGTGTTTTTCTGGTACAATGTTGTTAGCAAGTAGAGCTTTTATCGGCCTGGATTTCATATTATCATTACCTACATGGTAGAGGCGATATCAGGCATGCTAACAATTTAATGTCAAGACAGTCTGATATCACAAAATACACATGTGGTAACGACGATAGTATATATATATATATATATATATATATATATATATATATATATATATATATATATATATATATATATATATATATATATATATATAACGACCGTTAGACACAGGCCGCAGTGCTTAGACACATACATTTTACGATATGCTACAAAAAAACCAAAATGCTATACACTGTCCAGTGATATATGGAAATTAACAAGACAAGAACAAGACAGAGTTTGATTACAGTATCCAATGTCTTGAATGTTAGCTCAACAAGGGGCCACCAATTTAATTTTCGAAAGAGACACAGCAGAAATGTCGCTTAATCTGCATTGACAGTGCCCATGTAGTTTTCAATCAGCATACACCACATATTCTGATCACCTTTTGAGATTTTTGTGTGTACTTGATAATAATACAAAATGATAGGGGCAGAAAATTCAGCAATGTTATTGCCTTGATACAGTGACAAAACTTGCATATTTTTAAATGCGAATTGACCTCCATCAATGTGGGACCATTTAAATAAATACCAATAATTGATAAAAATAAATAAATATATATATTTTTTTTTATCTATCTCTATGATGGCATACGATCGTTATTGTTTTAATGCTCTTTTGTCATTAATATGAAGAGTGAGATGGACATAACTTGAAACTTAACATATTTTATGACAAATTATTTTTTTTTTTTAACCGACAGATAACTTTTACGTATCCATCAAAGAACGACCCTTTCAGCTTATCTTACATTTGCATTGGTTGGAGTGGAGAAATTGGAATAAATACCAGCAATTTAAGATTTGTTTGTTTTGGACGCATGCGAAATAGTGCAAAATATTTTGTTGTATTTTGAATGTAATTGTTTTCAGTCTACTTTGATTATTTGTATCTTTCGAGTTTCCATCATCTCTATACAGTAGAGATCTTTCAGATTTAAGCTGGTTTTCTTCAAAACGTGCATAAACCTGTCTAAGATTTACTAAAATATGCTGACCCTCACCTCTTAAAATGTATGATCTCTGCAACTGAAAATAAGTGAATGTGTACCATAATTAACAAAGCCGATAAAAATAGCTTTTAGATACCGCATGGGAAATATAGGAAGCCTAATGGAACTTCTGAATTCCGCACAGAAACCGGTGTTTCTTTGATTTATTGGCAGTTAACAGAAATACTCACCAAGCATAGCCGAGATGGAGTCTGGCAAATGTTGATTACTTGACACTCCAACTAGTTCGCGCTTTACATTAAAGGTCATTGCATTTCAGTGTTGATTTAAAATTTAATTCAATTGCAGCAGTGGTGTATGCATTTTGTGTTTGGTATAATTCTTTACGACAAGACGATATTTTGAGACTTAATTTGTCATCTTTCCAATCAAACAATGTAAACTGCATGCAGCAAATTTATGGCCATTCTTTTGACTGGATTATTTTAATTTTCGGCCATATTTATCATCATCGTCGCCATCATCATCATCATTGAAGAAAAAGAAAAAAAAAGATTCCGTTATGGTTTTCAAAAGTGCAAAATGTCTCAGCGTGCTGATAGCTCAGTTCTCAGTTTTAAAAAAAAGCATTCCGTAGAGAACTATGGACACATAATAAATGTGTGAATCACATTTAAGAGGAGGTCTGTATTCAGAATGGATGGTCAGATATTCTAATACTGAGCATGTTTGGTTTTACAAAGGAGTATAATTTTAGTAATCGAAAAGCTAGAGATATCAGTAGTAGTCAACTAGACTAACTTTTCTTCAATTGTGAATTGTCTACATTTTGCTGAAAATACCCTACATCAGTGCTTTCTTTGTAATATATTACTACATTTTAGGTTACTTGTTTGCCTGTAGTGTTGGGCATGGTAAGTCGTAAAGTCATTTTTTTCTTCCTTTTTCTTTGGAAATGCATATATTTCACAATGAATGGTACAATGCATTCCTTTCAATGAATGGTACAATGCCTTTTTTCAGTGAATGGTACAATGCATCCTTTCAATGAATGATACAATGCATTCCTTTCAATGAATGGTACAATGCATTCCTTTCAATGAATGGTACAATGTATTCCTTTCAATGAATGGTACAATGTATTCCTTTCAATGAATGGTACAATGTGTTCCTTTCAATGGATGGTACAATGCATTCCTTTCAATGAATGGTACAATGTATTCCTTTCAATGAATTGTAGAATGCATTCCTTTCAAGGAATTGTACAATGTATTCCTTTCAATGAATGGTTCAATGTATTCCTTTCAATGAATGGTACAATGTATTCCTTTCAATGAATGGTACAATGTATTCATTTCAAATAGTCTGCTTTCTGGTCATCTTGAAACTGCTGTTATCAATTCATTGTCACCTACCTCTTCATGTTGCCAGCTGGACATGGACGAAATCGATCCTAAGAAAATGTATTAGAACAATATTCACACTTCAGTTCTTTGACTTACTGGAATTCAACCAGTCAGAAACCACAATATGCATTCGCGTACAACTGCTGTCCAGGTGGCTCGCTCGTTTCTCTCGAAACGCCACTGTCACCAGAAGTTGATGACTTGAAGATTCTTGCTGAAGCGGTTGTTCTTGTTTTTCTCCCATTTTTCAAAGGAATTCGAAGCTCATTCGAAGAGGTAATTGACTGGTTTAAACCTATGCCAGCGTGGCTAGTTTAGAAGAAAACTTCACAAATACTGTCTGTACCGAGACAGACATTACAGTGCCGGAAGGTGAAGCCAAATTTACAGTGTTAACGCCACCAAAACCCGTACTAGCAGAAGCCCAAACAGAGAGTGAAACACATGAAGGAAATATGCAGTGAGAAAGTGTAGCCAAAAAAAATAAAAAATAAAAAAATCCAAACAGCAAGCATACAAATGCTACTAACGAACGAACACGTAAATCCAGCCCCAGAAAAGAGCAGCAAACCACTGGCCCCAGTGGAAATAAAATCAGTATGGCGAATAAGATTCCGAACTCTACTACTCAATGCCGGTTAAATCCAACCCACCAAAAGAGCAGCAGACCGTTGGCGCTAGTGGTAACGCATACTCTAAACCAAATAAGGAGAGGATTGAAGAATCTAATAGACCAGTGGTTCCCAACAATTTTGAGTATGAGGACCCCTTAACCTAAACAAATTGCAGGCCCCCCCCCCTCCCCCCGCTAATAGTTGTACTTGTAGGCTGTGGCGGGGATAAACATTTAGCAGCTTGACGCGCTAAATTTGAACATGCCTTGCTCGCAGCGGCGGGGATAACAGAGGAAAGCAAGAGCTGGCTGGAGCAGCAATAATTGTTGCGAAGCTACGTGAATTCGCGGACCCTTTGGAATAACCCAGCGGCCTCCCAGTGCTCCGCGGCCTACAGGTTGGGAACCACTGTAATAGACTTTCCAAAAGATCCAACGATCATATCAAGCTTTTTAATAAGTTTGGGAGTCTATAGAGTATGGACACTGGAGAGCCACCTGATCTCTCAACAGGGAAAGCTCACAGAAGTCCCGTACTTCTACCACTTTAATAAATATGTCTGACATCATAATACAATGGAATAGTCGAGGTTTAAAAGGCAAATATTGATGAAATTAATCTTCCACTTAAAGAACATGACCCAATAGCTGTTTGCTTCCAGGAGACCTTTTAAAAAGAAAGCGAAAATGACTAAATTCCTCACAGTAAAATTTATCTCAATACTACTTTACAGGTCGTAGCCGTTCGTATGCCCCTAAACAAAACTCTTTCTCTTTGCTCAATACATCTCCCTCCGAGTACCACAATAAATGAATCTGATCTTGACCATCTGTTTGAACAGTTACAAACACCTTTTGTTTTACTTGGCGACGTTAACGGCCACCATACACTTTGGGGCTGTAAAGATATCATCGAGAGAGGGAAGAAAATAGAAGACTTTGTTTCAGAGCACAGTCTTTGCCTTTTTAATGATAAGTCGTATATCTACCTGTATCCTGCCACAGGATCCTACTCGTCCTAGTCTATGACGAGACAAATGAACCATCACTTTATCTCAGACAAACGAAACTGGCTCCTCAGTATACTAACAAACTATTTTCTAATCCGTTCAACGCCGCATATGATGTAGTGGTTAGCCCCAATACCAAACATTGTACGCTCAAAAACCAAACTTCATTCCACCTTTTGGCGTATGGAGAAACAGCAAAAATCAATGTTGGAAATATGCAGAATTCTGTGTTCCCAAATCACCACCGTGGTTATAAAAACCTCCCAAAATAATATTTGACCTTTGCGAATTAAAAAAAATCCTCAACAAATCCTCTCCTTTTTTCAGAGTAAATGCAATGAAATCAAAGCCTCGGATTGCAGCCTTACATCCCTGTATACAGACGGTTTGAAAGATCGATCAAAGTTGCAACACCCATTGTACCATCTCGAGCCGGTTACCTGATAAAGACTCAATTTTGACTGCAGAAATTACAGCCATACTAAACGTTTTGTTCTACACTGAAACCTCTCAAAAAACAAATTTCATCATCTATTCGGATTCCATTTCCACATCGAAAGCCTTGCAGAATTTTAAATCTGACAGCCCGCATATATCCCAGATATTACAGAAACAATACGTTCTCATACAATCTGGGAAAAGTATTCTGTACTGTTGGCTGCTTAATCAAATTGGTATAAAGTGCAATGAAAGGGCAGATAAAGCAGCCAAAGCTACCACGCAGTCACCCGTTTCCGAATGGAATATTCCATGTACTGAATTCAAATATTGTATAAATCAGCATCTTCGTGATACTTGGCAAAATATGTAGAATGAAAACTCTAAAAACAAACTTAAGAACATAAGATCCACTATTATAGAACAAATCGGAGAGATGAGGTGGTATTGTGCCAGTCGCGTATCGGACACACATACCTGACTCATGCATACCTTCTGATAGGTGAACCTCGACGGAATGCATACCATGCCAGGGTACAATGACAGTGGAACACATTCTAGTCGACTGTATCGATTTCAACCCTGTGAGACGAAGTATTTTGACATTAACTGCTTAAGCAACTGTACAAGACGTACCACCCCAGAAAATCTTGGACTATTTAAGATAATGCGGTTTATAAAATAAAGTTTAATCATATTTAAGAATGTTACATGTGTTACCTTTATCTGTTCTTTTATATACATTTTACAGAATTTTGAAATCTTTACGTTTTATATTTTATCTTTTTTTTGTAGATAATGTTTACATTCATTTGGAAGGGTTTATCTTTCTAAATGTTTGTGCAATTCATTTTTACATTTTTTGAACTTTACCTTTAGTTGGCACTACATAACCACTTTTGTGCTGAGGTGCCGTAAAACAAAATTACATACATTTATACATACATATCTTTAACAATAAAGATGGATAAAATCCGTCTGGAGTACCATTTTTTGTTTGAACATTAAAATTTAGCACAAAAACATGTTCACATCTTTAAAAAGATTTTAAGAGGATAAATTTAAGAAAGTCTACTATTTTACCATTTGAAGATTTTAAAAGGATAAATTTAAGAAAGTCTACTATTTTACCATTTGAAGATTTAAAAGGATAAATTTAAGAAAGTCTACTATTTTACCATTTGAAGATTTAAAAGGATAAATTTAAGAAAGTTTACTATTTTACCATTTGAAGATTTAAAAGGATAAATTTAAGAAAGTTTACTATTTTACCATTTGAAGATTTTAAAAAGGATAAATTTAAGAAAGTCTACTATTTTACCATTTGAAGATTTAAAAAGGATAAATTTAAGAAAGTTTATTATTTTACCATTTGAAGATTTAAAAGGATAAATTTAAGAAAGTTTACTATTTTACCATTTGAAGATTTTAAAAGGATAAATTTAAGAAAGTCTACTATTTTACCATTTGAAGATTTAAAAAGGATAAATTTAAGAAAGTTTACTATTTTACCATTTGAAGATTTTAAAAGGATAAATTTAAGAAAGTTTACTATTTTACCATTTGAAGATTTAAAAGGATAAATTTAAGAAAGTCTGCTATTTTACCATTTGAAGATTTTAAAATGGATGCTTAATACGGTTTACTTGAACCTAATGTTTTCATCTGTCGGAAATAAAGCAGGTATGTTAGTATATTATGAGTTTTTGCAATAGTCACTGACACTAGTCTAGTAGTTTATTTTTTTATACAGTATGCTTACTGCAGTCTAAATATGAATTTGTCAAGAAAAATTTGGAGGAAACTCGAAAAATAGCGAAGAAATGTGAAAGCTGTTGTTGTTAAACACTGTGGAAAATTTGGTGTCGAGTTCACACGTGTTAGAGCTAACTATAGTTTTCTGCATCATTTATTTTGTACGGTATGCTGCTGATGTCGAAAAGTTTATTATGCAAACGTTTCGTCTTTTTCTGCCCCAATGACCCGATTTTATCCTTCTAGAAAGACCAAGTTAAACCGTGTAAATAAATGTTTGTATCCTCTCCGTCTGCGCTATTAATCCAACGTAATAAACTCGTAACATTTTTCTGTTTGACGAAGCGAAACAAATATTACAGATTTTGTGTGACAGAGCAATGGGAAAAGAAGTGCACGGCTAATTTACATCTGATCATTTTCAGGTTAGTCAGGGGAGTGTAATAATATATTGTAATAATATATATGTAGAGTGTGAAATACTAACCCTTTTCATGCTAGATGCAGTCTGAAAATAAAAGAAATCGTTTATTTTGTGCTAGAATATCATATAGTGCCTCATTTTGTATTTGATGCAAAAATTATTAAGTACAGGCTGAAGTTTTTGCTGAATCATCGGTATCGTGTATCGCAACTGTACAAGTGCGTTTTGTATATACGGCAGGACCATAGGCTCGTACATTCCACGATTTGCATTTACTGTACATGTATATGTAACACTGTAAACGGTGTGAATTGTGACTTGATTTCTTTTGGACACGATAAGAAAAGAGTAACAGATGTTGGAAATTATGCCATGCTGAAGACTTGCTTTTAGCTGAAAACTGGCATCTTATAGGTGTTTAAAGGTTTTGTGTACGTGAATGTTTGTAGATATGGCATGATCATGGTTTGTATATTGGCATGATCATGGTTTGTACATTGGTATGATCATGGTTTGTACATTGTCATGATCATTTTGTACATTGGCATGACCGTTTTGTACATTGGCATGATCATGGTTTGTACATTGGCATGATCGTTTTGTACATTGGCATGATCGTTTTGTACATTGGCATGATCATGGTTTGTACATGGGCATGATCATGGTTTGTACATGGGCATGATCATGGTTTGTACATTGGCACGATCATTTTTGTTTGTACATTGGTATGATCATGGTTTGTACATTGGCACGATCATTTTTGTTTGTACATTTGCATCATCACGGTTTGTACTTTGGCATGATCATGGTTTGTACATTCTACATAATGGTCTGGATAATGTTATTGTAAGTACTCATTAATATAACTGTCAAAATCATGTTCCCTCACCTACATTTCTGACACAAGTTGGTCGGGGTCAAGAATGTTTGAAATGGAATGTTTAAAGCATAAGTTTTCTTAGCAGGTTTGCTGAATATGAGACATTGATCGCAGTCTAAGCTGGTTTATGAATCACGCACACCGTTGCTCATGTATGTATACATGCATATGACTGAGAGCTTTTCTCGCTCTAAATCTTTTCCGTCTGCAAGCTCTTGTATCATCTTTCTGTATGTCCGTCAGTATGTATGTATACGTATGACGCTGATGTCACATATGTTGACAAATATAACGTCTTTGTATCATCTTTCTGTCTGTCCGTCATTATTTATTTATACTTATGACGCAGATGTCACAAATGTTGACAAATATAAAGTCGTTGTATCATCTTTCTGTCTGTCCGTCAGTATGTATGTATACTTATGACGCTGATGTCACATATGTTGACAAATATAACGTCTTTGTATCATCTTTCTGTCTGTCCGTCAGTATGTATGTATACTTATGACGAAGATATCACAGATGTTGACAAATATAAAGTCTTTGTATCATCTTTCTGTCTGTCCGTCAGTATGTATGTATACTTATGACGAAGATGTCACAGATGTTGACAAATATAAAGTCGTTGTATCATCTTTCTGTCTGTCCGTCAGTATGTATGTATACTTATGACGAAGATATCACAGATGTTGACAAAAATAAAGTCCTTGACTATATGGTTGATTAAAAATAATTGTAAAACACTTCCGTCAGTTAAACAGCATTCCTATCCTATGTACTTTTGACACACACACACACACACACACCCACGCACGCACACACACACATGGCATAGTCATTTTCATTTTCTGAACTTGAAGCGTAAAATATAAAAAAAACAAATAGCAAGCCGATAACTTATTTCTCTACTTTTTAAAAAAAAATTTCATCAGTGCACTTTCAGAAAATAGTTATACATATGCTGTGAAAATTCGTTTCTGTATTTCAAGGACATGTAAAGTTAATGTACTGTGTGATTTTAAGTACATTTCCCGAGCATGCAGAAGTAGACATTTTTATCACTGTCTGCATCAGACAGCACGTGGTTTTCCTAATAGTGATAACAAAATAAATGTCAATCCAAGTAGATGAAAAAATGAAATTGTATGTTAACTTTTGCTACACTGTGAGAGTTGTAGAGCAAACAACTTTGTCCTGGGCCTTCCCCCCACTTTCAGCGGTGTTCCAAAACCCAAAGCAGAATCTAATGTAAATGGGCATAATTAATAACCATTTCATAAATCTTTCCTCACATCGGGTAGCAAAGTGTCTTATATAAGAACTATTGTAACTATTGTATATCACTGATTTAGAAACATTAATGATTATTAACCGGGCACAAGGCCTATAATACGGACATGCTGATAATTATCTATCTTACTACATACTTTTTTACCTACCTACATACATATCTAACTAACTAATTACTTGACTTCCGCGATTATCATTACAAAGGGCACATTTAAAATTGTTTTCATAAACGATGCTGTGCACAAACTCTGTTCATAGTAACATTAATATGTTTTCACATTTTTATCAGAATAAAGCAACCATAAAATATTATTAGATTATTAGATCATGATCCGATGGATTTATCTCATTGAACAAAAGTAAAAACATCACAACAACAGCAACAACTCACCCCCAACCCCCCTCCCTACAACCAGCAGGGCCTTATTAAATGGAGTAGCGTCCCTGGATTTGTCTTAAAACGATTCAAGACCGGATATTTAATGTTAGTGGAAGGAAAGCCTAAATTAGGTAGTTGTTGATTGTACTAATTTAGGAAATCGAAAAGTATACAGATCAAATGAAATCAAACAAAGTACTAACAGGTGTTGGTAGATAACTGTATCATATCTTTTTGACGGAAACTATATATATCCGTCAATTGCTCGCTCAGAAAAAAGATTTGGATGACTTGCCTTCGCTGTAAGTTTAGGTACGGGATGTGTTTTTCATCGATGGTTAGAAACATACGGAAATATACGGTTCTCTCAGTGATTTAAAATAATTTTATAATGAAAATGGACATTGTTTCTGCCCTCGTAAATTGGAAAGGAATGCATTTTATTACTTATCAATACACCTAGTACTTACGCTGAGTAAGTAAAATAAATGTATATATCTGTATTTCTCTCTGAATTTTAAGCACTGTTGAATTCCAAACGAATAAAATACATACCGTCTGTACTCGCGTATAACCTTATTCCAGCTGCAAACTGCATAGACCCAGATCTGTAGAACAAACAACATAGACCCTAATCTGCCGGCGCATAATGCGCCGGCAGATCTGGGTCTATGCAGTTTGCAAATGGTATAGAATTATACGCGAATATATACGGTACCCTTCTGTAACCAGATAAAATATTTCGAACATACTGCTTTGGGCGTGATGTACTTGTATAAAATGTGGATACTAAAAAAATTAATAATTCTGAAACAAGATTTGAAATTGCTATATTACTAACATAATTTACAACGAAAGAAAGAAAGAAACAAAGATAGATAACAAAGAAAGAAAACATTCAGGTGTATAAACATTTGTTGGAAGATGTTGTAATGACACTCAGTGACAACAATACAAAGCTCACGGCGGAGTGTTGCACTTAAACAAGAATAGACATTTAAAACGGGCTATGTGGGACATTAGGTCAAAGTGGACACAGCATTTGAAAGTCAATCGCCTGCATATTCAATCTCGTCTAAATGTATTATTACAACATAAAACAACAATATTATAGCATGTATGGGATACCTTCCTCATTGCACCCAATTATACTGCTATAACGATATTTTATTTTTTTAAAAACAAGATCGATTATCGTACCGTCCCTAGTCCTCCCCACCACCACCACACCCACTAAGTGTTTAGTAATTTCAGTGCAAACTCAGTATAAAATTAATGTATATAAATGAATGTAGTTAGAGACTGCAATGATATTCCCTTAACTAGCACTAGGAACATTCAGATTTCTAACTTAGAGAATTAAAGAAAGAATCACACCCACACCCACACCCAAACCTATATATATATATATATATATATATATATATATATATATATATATATATATATATATATATATTCTCATCTTACAGAGAAATACACGATATATGCCGCATGACCGGGAAGCCAATGAATCAATAAATGGACTTTTCGTGGGAATAAAAAAAAAAATTCAAACAAACATTTCTGAATAATTTCAGAGTGGCTAAAAAAGCAACCTTTTTGCTAGAACATATATTTGTTAGTCTCTGACAGAAATGCATTTATGACAAAGACATTTTATGTTGGATATTCCTGGAAATCCACGAGATTGATACTCTGCGAATAAAAGCGAAATCACAGGAGATTTATTAATTTATTTTTGCCAAAATATATTTTTTTCTATTTCAGAAATAGATGCATACGGTGTATGAAAGAAGAGGATAAACAATGCTGGGATTATAAAACGCAAAGGTGAGTCACATTTTTAGCTCCACTGGTCAAAGACCAGAAAAGCTTATTCGATAGTCTGTTGTCTGTCGTACGTACATCCGTTAGCATAAGTTTGATATTGCTTCTCCTCCTAAACTATTTGGAGAATTGCCATCAAACTCGACAAACACATTCATCCCTAGATCTTGTTGGTCTTCAGTTGAAATAGTGCTGCTCAGACGTCCAATAGCCACAGCAGTCATCTTGAAAATCTTGTTATTGTTACTTCTCCTGAACGGACAGTCATATCGGCATGGGGTTTTCACCAGAAGATGTATTATGATGTCTAGTTGGTTCTAGTTGGTGCCTCCCGGGCGTCAAATATGGGCGTAACAGCGGTCATCTTGAACATATAATTATCGCTTCTGCAACTGAATGGATACACATATGAACATGGGGTTTTCACTGAAAGACCTCTTATGATGTCTAGTTGGTCTTAAATAAAGTGATGCCAATCTGACACCCAATATGGCCACCACAGCAGTCATTTTAAAAATCTTGTTATTGCTTATCACCCTAAGCAGAAAGTCACATCAGCATGTAGTTTCCACCAATAGACTTATTGTGTCTAGTTGGTCTTAAATTAAATTGTGCCAATCTGACTCCAATATGGCCACCACAGAGGCCATCGTGAAAATCTTGTTATCGCTACTCCTCCTAGATGGAAAGCCATTTCGACATTGGGTTTTCACCAGAAGACTTCTTGTAATGTCTAATTGGTCCTAAATTAAAATGGTACTGATCCGACATCCAGTAGCCATCCTAAATTAAAATGGTGCTGATCCGATGTCATGGTAGCCATCCTGAAAATCTTGCGCCGATATGACCTCAAATATAGCCGCTATAGAAGCCATCTTGAAATCTTCCTGTCGCTTCTATTCCTGAATGGAAAGTCATATCGACATGGGGTTTTCACCGGAAGACTTCTTATGGTGTCTAGTTTGGCCTTAATGAAAATGATGTGGAACTGACATCGAATATGGCCACCATGGCGGACATCTTGAAAATCTTGTTATCGCTGCTCCTCAAGAATTGATGGTCATATCGACATAGGGTTTTTACCAACAGACTTCTAATGATATTTGCTTGTCTTAAATGATGGCTGCCACAATATATTGGAAATCTTGTTGACACTAATTTTCCTGAATGGATTGGATGGTCATATTGGCGTGGAGTTTGCACCAGTTTATGAGAATTCATCAAAATTCGTGTCAATTTCAAAGACTTCATATCAAATCTTACCAATATTCTCGAAACTATTTTTTAGTGTGACACTCGAACTTAACATAAAAGGTTTAACTTTTGAGATATTGGAAACTTGATCTCGAATACATTTAGGATAGAAGATTTTTTAACTTGTGTACTCCCGGTACCATGTTCTAAGTTGCGGTTTTGAACTTCAGTTCGGTTTTCATGCTCAAAATGTTACGAGAAAGATTGTCTAGTTATGTGGCCAGAAATGACTCGGGTTTTCGGAGTAGCTATTTTACGGGACGTATTAAAGTAATGTTTTCTCCGCAAAAATTTGGTTCCTATTTATTTTTGTTTAAGTTTATAATTACCTTATTTGATGGCAACAGTTCCGCAGACGCATGAATACCTTATTTGATGGCAACAGTTCCGCAGACGCATGAATACCTTATTTTCTACATCTTACTCAATTACAAACACGGGAAAATTTATATAGATGCCTCTAATGAAATAATTTTTTATTTTTTTCAAATTTCAAAGGGGGTCGGTATGTGTGTGAACCTTTATCTTTATCTTTTTTCTCATATATCATTTCCGAACTGCCAACTAAGTTTAGGCTGAGAAGTCAGCAACCATAGGGCAACGCAATGAATCGGCATAATTGTTTGATGAGATGGGTTTATCTCAAATGAGATTTTATCAGGAATATGTTCTGCTCCATGGGAAAACATAATAGGCAATTCTAATATCAACGCAGATAAAAGATTTATTGAATACAGGTATATTTAAGATAAATTACTCAGTTAAAGTTGCAGAGTCGCCGATAGTACTAGAGGGTGGCATTTTAGGGTCGTACGGGTAATAATAACATTAGCTAATATTAAACCTATGGAAATTGACCATTTAACACTAGGGGGACAAACGGGAAATTAACAGTGTTAGAAGTTGTTCACCTCAAAATGGCACTCATACTATCCAACACGCCGTGTGTAGTGACCTGCTGCCTGGTGGCTGTATGATGATGATGCTTGAATTAACGTCGTGTTCGCCCATTCGGGCATGTAGACGATAGTGGCTGTATGTATATATCCGATATTTATATATAAAGTATTACCTATGTTATGTATGATGTTTATATAATATTATAAATATTTTAGGAAATTATAAATGTTTCTTCACTCTAATATTTGCTTAAATCTTACTGTTTATCAGGAAAAACATGTTTAACTAGTGTCCTTGAATTAGGTTGTTTTGATCAATATGTTTTCTCAATTTGAAGGTCAAGGTTGAATTTTGTTTACAAGTAAAATTCCATTAAGATGACACACATTCTAGAACATTCTGTCATGTGACCAATCTTTATATATACCATGTTTGGTGGACATTTATTCAGTTTTTTTGACATTACCATCAGTCTTGTAAAGAGCTATTACAGTTGTGAAAATTCATTCCAAATTCTAAGAGAGGAATTATTTAAAATATTCATTGGATTATAACAGTGCTCATAAACTTTTGGATTTTGAATTTTAATTAAAGATTTTGGAATACTTCATTTTGACATCAGCACATCAAGATTTCTAGTACATCAGGACTTTGGAGACCATTGGCACATAATAACATTCAAGGACACAGCCGTGAATTCTAAACATTCTATATTTAGGACTTGTGATTAGAACAATCATTCTTATTGGATTATTAGGATTTCAAAACACATTACTGTAAGTGACTTTTTGATTTTTCATTTTAATTATCTAGTAATAAATTGCTTGTTGATTTTTCACTTGATTTGTTGGTTTCACTTTCTTTCTGTTACATTTTTCTTAGACCATAGAGTCGTAACAGAAATTGGGGGCTCGTCGTTCCGGGATTGAATTTCTTTAAAGCATATTAGAGATATTAAATTTATCTTTGAAATTCATATTGATTTTGTCTCGGAGAATTTTTTTTTGTCTTTGGCAAAGATTTTATATAGAGAAATTTTGTGTGTGAAACCAACAAGCATTTACTATGGCATCTAATGTTCAGAATTTCATTTCAAAACCTACCCAGGAGGGGTTAGAGTGCATGAGAAAGGATGAGTTGCTCGAGCTTGCCAGAAAATACAGTCTATCTGAGGCAAAATTATCATTGACAAAACAGGAAATAAAGATTATTTTAATTCAATATTTAGTAGGAAAGGGAATTTTTGAAAATAGTGCTTTAAGTTTGAAGAGAAAGCCTGTATCTGGTTCTGACAGGAAATTAAGGGAATTAGAGTTAAAGAACCAGATGGATTTAGAATTGGCAAAGCTTCAGATTCAGAGAGAGAGAGAAAGAAGAGAGGCAGATACAGATGGAGAGAGAGAAAGAAGATAGGCGGATACAGATGGAGAGAAAGAAAGAAAAGAGGCAGATGGAGAGAGAGAAAGAAGAGAGGCAGATGGAGAGAGAGAAAGAAGAGAGGCAGATGGAGAGAGAGAGAGAGAGAAAGAAGATAGACAAATACAAATGCAGATGCAGATGCAAAGAGAAGAAAGGGAAATGCAATTTAAGTTAAGAGAATTAGAACTGGCAAACAGAGCACACTCCACTCCTTTAAACACAAGTCCAGGTTTTGATGTTACTAGATATATTAGGTTAGTACCCCCTTTTCAGGAAAAAGAAGTAGATAAATACTTTCTTCATTTCGAGAAAATAGCTGAAAACTTGAAATGGCCCAGAGAGCATTGGACTTTGTTATTACAAAGTGTACTAATTGGCAAAGCTCGTGAAGTCTACATTTCACTGTCAGTACAACAAAGCACTGATTATGATGTGGTTAAGGAGTACATCTTGAAAGCTTATGAGTTGGTACCAGAGGCATATCGACAAAGGTTTAGGAATTGTAGAAAAGAAACTGGACAAACTCATGTCGAATTTGCAAGGGATAAAGAACAACTATTTGATAGGTGGTGCTCAGCCAAGAAAGTTGATCAAGCTTATGATAACCTCAGACAGCTCGTATTAATTGAAGAGTTCAAAAGGTGTATCCATAGTGATGTTAAAACCTATCTTGACGAGCGGAATGTGGAAACTTTGGAAAATGCTGCTCGTATGGCTGATGATTATTCCTTGACTCACAAAATTTCATTTGGTAATAAGTCGTCCTCTCAGCAGTTTTCTGGTAAAAAACCATTTCAATCTCATTCGAGTACTTCCAAATTTCACAACAGCACAACTGTTAGGAATCAAACATCTGATAAGACTGATCAGAAATCCTTATCTCTTCCTACGTGCACTTATTGTAAAAAGAAAGGGCACGTTATTTCTGATTGCTTCAAGTTGAAAAATAAGCAACAGAGAAAAGACAGAGCTTTTCCAAATGCTCTTATTTCTACGAGGTCAAGGTCACGGTCTTGTATTGAAAGCAATACATTTGTTGGGTCAAACAAACCCCAGTCTGATTCTATTTTGGAGGCTTATGAACCATTCATGTCAGAAGGTTCTATATCACTTATTGGTGATTCTGCCAAACCTATCCCAATTAAAATATTAAGGGACACTGGAGCTTCTCAGAGTCTTTTATTATCAGGTACTTTGCCTTTGTCTGAGGAGTCTTCTTCAAGTGAAAGTGTTCTTGTTCAGGGAGTTGAGTGCGGCTTTGTAAATGTTCCTCTTCATTGTGTAAATTTGGCATCAGACTTAGTTTCTGGACCTGTGACTGTTGGGGCAGTGACTTCTTTACGCATAGAGGGTGTTCATTTATTACTAGGCAATGACCTAGCTGGAGATAAGGTTGTGGTTAATCCACTTGTAACTGACAAGCCTGGTTTGGATCAGAAAGTTGATCCTGTCGAAACTGAAATCCCTGATTTGTACCCTGCTTGTGCAGTTACTAGAGCTATGGCAAAAAGAGCTCTTGAGAGTGATGTTGATCAGGATATTATTCCTTTAGCTGACACATGTATTGGTCAGTCTTTTGATGAGGTCACTTTTTCCTCAGGTATTGATCAATCAAATGGTATTGATCACAGTGATCCTCTTTTGGCAACTCATTCTCTTTGTTCTACTCAGGGTGACAAACGACAATCTCTTGTCGTTGAACAGGAGCAAGATCCCGAGATATCTTGTTTGTTTCAGAGGGCTATTAGTGAAACTGAAGCCACACAAGTTCCAGTGTGTTACTTTGTGAAAAATGGGGTCCTTATGAGGAAATGGAGACCACCTGATGTACCCGCTGGTGACGAGTGGTCAGTGAGCTATCAAATTGTTGTTCCTAAGTCATATAGACAGGAAATTCTTAATTTAGCCCATGTAACTCCTTTGGCTGGTCATTTAGGAGTCCGTAAGACTTATCACAACATCTTGAATAATTTGTATTGGCCGAAACTCAAAAGTGATGTTTCTAAATACTGCAGATCTTGTCACACTTGTCAAATGGTAGGAAAACCCAATCAGAAGATACGTAAGGCTCATCTGCAACCTATTCCTGCATTTGATGAACCATTTAGTAGAATAATGGTAGACTGTGTTGGTCCTTTACCTAAAACCAAGTCAGGCAACCAATACTTGTTGACCATCATGTGTGCATCTACAAGATTTCCAGAGGCAATTCCTCTGAGAAATATAAAAACTAAAACTATTGTGAAAGCTTTGGTGAAGTTTTTTACACTTGTTGGCCTTCCCAAATCTGTCCAGTCAGATCAAGGGTCAAATTTTATGTCTGGAATTTTCAAACAAGTTATGCATGAATTAGGCATCCAACAGTTTAAATCTTCTGCCTATCGCCCTGAAAGTCAAGGTGCTTTGGAAAGATTTCATCAAACTTTGAAGAATATGATTCGATCATATTGCTTTGATACAGAAAAGGATTGGGATGAGGGTGTTCATTTGTTGTTGTTTGCTGTTAGGGAATCAGTTCAAGAGTCGTTGAGTTTTAATCCCTTTGAACTAGTTTTTGGTCATACTGTCCGTGGACCATTGAAATTATTGAAAGAGAAACTTCTTTCAAATGAAGATTCAAAGATTAATCTTCTTGATTATGTTTCTGATTTCAAATACAAGTTGTCAAAGGCCTGTGAAGTAGCAAGAGCTAATCTTCACACTACCCAGTCAAAAATGAAATTAAGGTATGACAGAAATTCACAGGAAAGGAGTTTTAAACCTGGTGACAAAGTTCTGGCTCTCTTTCCCATACCTCAGAATCCTCTTCAGGCTAAATTTTATGGTCCTTATACCGTTGAAAAGAAAGTAAATGACTTCAATTATATCATTAACACTCCTGGGAGACGGAAACAGAAACAACTTTGTCATATAAATATGTTAAAGGAATATTTTGACAGAGATAGCTCAGCTAATTATTCTGTTAATTTAGTTGTACCTGTCCCACACAGTGAAGATATGAACGATGGAATACAATCAGACTATAGTGACTCTGGTATAACGAATCTTCGGAATTCAGAAATATTGAACAACCTAGACCAGAAACTTTCACATCTACAACAACAGGAAAGAAATGAACTAAAACAGCTATTACATGACTATGAGCACTTGTTTCCTGATGTTCCAACACGAACAAGTAAAATTTATCATAACGTTGACATTGTAGATTCTGCGCCTGTGAAACAGCATCCTTATAGGATGAATCCTCTCAAACAGAACTATCTGAAGAAAGAAATTCAGTATTTACTGGAGAATGATTTCATAGAACCAAGTAAAAGTAACTGGAGTTCACCATGTTTTCTTGTTCCCAAGCCAGATAATACATTCCGTATGTGTACTGACTATAGAAAAGTCAACAGTGTCACCAAAACTGATTCATTTCCAATCCCAAGAATGGAAGATTGCATTGATAAAATTGGAAATGCTAAATATGTCACCAAGTTTGACCTTTTAAAAAGGATTCTGGCAAATTCCACTGACGGAAAGGGCAAAAGAAATTTCAACATTTGTAACTCCAGATGGACTTTATCAATATAAAGTCATGCCGTTTGGAATGAAAAATTCGCCTGCAACGTTTCAACGTCTGATGAACATGATAACATTTGGTCTTGATAATTGTGACGCTTATATCGATGACGTCATTATCTACAACAACACCTGGGAAGATCATTTGGAAACCATTCGAAAATTCTTCGATCGACTCAGTGATGCGAATCTGACAATTAATTTGAGCAAAAGTGAGTTTTGCCATGCTTGTGTCACATTTTTAGGACATATTGTGGGACAAGGTCAAGTTAAACCTATAGAAGCTAAGGTCAAAGCTATCTCTGAATTTCAAGTTCCAATTTGTAAAAAGCAACTGATGCGATTTCTAGGTATGGCTGGATATTATCGGAAATTTTGTTCCAATTTTTCCAAAATTGCTGAACCTTTGACAAGTTTATTGAGTAAGAAAAAACCAAATTTCATTGGTCTGACAAGTGTCAGGAATCTTTTGACAAGTTAAAGGCCATGCTTAAGAATGCACCAGTTCTTTCTGCGCCAAATTTTAGCCAATCATTTAAATTATCTGTTGATGCAAGTGATGTAGAGGTTGGTGGAGTATTGATTCAGGAAGACAAAAGTGGTGTGGATCACCCTGTGTGTTATTTTTCTAAAAAACTAAACAAGCACCAGAAAAATTATTCCACAATTGAGAAGGAATGTTTGGCTTTGATATTGGCTTTACAGCATTTTGAAGTGTATGTCACCTCATCTCTTTCTCCAATTATTGTGTACAGTGATCACAATCCCCTTACTTTCATCAACAAAATGAAAGATAAAAATCGGAGATTGTTGAGATGGAGTTTGATATTGCAAGAATATAACATTGACATCAAATACATCAGGGGAAAAGACAATGTGATTGCAGATGCACTCTCACGTGCCTAGAAATGTAATATTGCTTGATGTAATTAAGTCCAGTATCATAAAACATGTTTTTATGTAATTTTGGTTATTATAGTATTAGATGTATATTCAAAAGAAAGCTTTATTATATAAATCTTTCTTTTTCTTTATGAGGGGAGGTGTTATGTATGATGTTTATATAATATTATAAATATTTTAGGAAATTATAAATGTTTCTTCACTTTAATATTTGCTTAAATCTTAATGTTTATCAGGAAAAACATGTTTAACTAGTGTCCTTGAATTAGGTTGTTTTGATCAATATGTTTTCTCAATTTGAAGGTCAGGGTTGAATTTTGTTTACAAGTAAAATTCCATTAAGATGACACACATTCTAGAACATTCTGTCATGTGACCAATCTTTATATATACCATGTTTGGTGGACATTTATTCAGTTTTTTTGACATTACCATCAGTATTGTAAAGAGCTATTACAGTTGTGAAAATTCATTCCAAATTCTAAGAGAGGAATTATTTAAAATATTCATTGGATTATAATAGTGCTCATAAAATTTTGGATTTTGAATTTTTAATTAAAGATTTTGGAATACTTCATTTTGACATCAGCACATCAAGATTTCTAGTACATCAGGACTTTGGAGACCATTGGCACATAATAACATTCAAGGACACAGCCGTGAATTCTAAACATTCTATATTTAGGACTTGTGATTAGAACAATCATTCTTATTGGATTATTAGGATTTCAAAACACATTACTGTAAGTGACTTTTTGATTTTTCATTTTAATTATCTAGTAATAAATTGCTTGTTGATTTTTCACTTGATTTGTTGGTTTCACTTTCTTTCTGTTACATTTTTCTTAGACCATAGAGTCGTGACACCTATACCTCAGATCATATTGGAGGTGTCAGTAAATTTGCATATATTTTACTGGTGATATAAATAGCTTGAAACAGGATAACCAAAAGTACTACTAAAATTCCGAAATTGTAACGGACTTTAGCGGAGACTAGACAATATCAGGAACATTAGATGAAACTGGCTCACACTAAAAGTAATAGTAAAATTATGAAAGTGTAATGGACTTTATCGGAGATAGAAAAAATTCCGCAATATTAGATTAAATTGGCTTAGACTAAAAGTAGTAGTAAAATTCCAAAACTCGTATGGACTTAAGCAGAGACTGAGAAAAAAAAAATCAAGAAGAAAATGTAAAAACATTGGCCCAGACTTATAGCATTAAAATCCCGGAATTCGTATGAACTTTAGCTGAGACTGAAAAAAAAAAAAAAAAAATCTGGAAAAATGTAACTTTTTTTTGGTCTAGACTAAAAGTAGCATTAAAATTCCGAAACTCGTACGAAGTTTAGCAGTGACTGAAAAAAGTCGGAAAATTTTTTTTTTTAAAAAAAAAAGAGTCAACACCATCTTTTTTCAAAATCAACATTTTTAATAAGCCTCGCTCACTTAATAAATGAAGAGGAAGGATTAGAGTTTGTCCCTTCCTTTTCATGCACAAATATTAAACATGAACATATTTGCAATGTTGATAACATTGTAAAGTAAGACTTGATTTCAAATGATTGAATACAGTGCCATTTTGCAATGGATGGACACCACGTTTCTAGACTAAAGAAAATAGATAACCATAATGTTCACAAAACCACTTTTCTATTTTATTATCGTTTCTGTAGAAATCACTTCCAAAACAAGTCAGTAAATGTTCTAAAGGTTATCCAAGACTACGTTGATGAAGAAAATAAACACAACCTGTGTCACCCAAAACTCTCCAAGAAGTGTCGGCAGAAGTTCACGCTAGAAAATGTAGAACGACAGCTTGCACTTGCGTTGTTAAATTTAAACAGTTCAAATCCCAATGGTTGTCATGTCTTCGCATGTACTGTTCATAAATTTGTCTGCAGCGTGAAATCTCTTCTGTGTCGCTGCACGGTCCAGTTTCCTCTGAGCCAGATTCGGCTGGAGAGCGGTAAGCAAAATTGTGTTAGCAAATAGGAATTGGAGACTCTCGCCGACTTTTTTTTCTCATGCTCAGATAAAGTTTCGGCTGTCATGTTTTTAAACATGTACCGTAAGTTTTTGGGCCATCACTGGCAAAACTCACAATACCGTCTTCTGGGTGTTCGTCGGTCCAAGCTCCAAAACGGTTCACTTTGATGTGTGGGTGAGTCTCCAGGTCGATTGATGTACATGAAACTATCGGTGTCAAAGTAAAGGACTCTGTCTCCTGAAAGTTCCAAGAAGCCATACAATTTAAACGGGCAATGGCTGTCACATATGTTGCAATGATGACATTTCCAAACTCATGGGGTGGTGCAAACTCTGTGATTTCTTTGGAATTCACCAAGATTAAATCATCACTTAGGATTTCCACGTGTTTCATAAGTTTTTCTTTATCGTCGATTGGTTGAAAGTTTGGTGGACGTACCAATGCGACAAGCTTGCTGTACGACGTAGACGAATCTCAAGAAGAACAAATTAAATACATCGATGTGTGTTCCTTGTATCCTTGAGTGAATAAATATGCTCAATTCCCTACCGGTCACCCTGAAATGTTGACAGAACACATCAACGTATAAAAACATTCGTCAGTACGAAGGGTTAATCAGATGTCAAGTGTTGCCACCGACGAACTTGTACCATCTGGTTTAACCACATCATTGCCACAGAAAGCTGATGTTTCCTTTATGTCGTAATGAAGTGTGTAATCAAGGCTAACCATGTTGCCACGAAGACCAAGAACGCGCTTTGACAGGGACGTGGGTGCGTGCTGAATTGTTTCATGCTCTCGATCGTGGATATCGGCTGTTAAAAGTGTACCAAATTCAGCATTTTCCTACGACATAACAATACCAACAAGATGGTTTCAGTCAAGGGATCTATTTTTCCGGCTACGACAACGAATTTCTGAAATTGAAGCAAGAAGCTAGTGGCTATCCTTCATGGTGTCAGATTCCAGAAGACAAACACAAATTCAAAGAACGGTACCACTCCTCAGAAGGCATTGCTTTGGAACACGTGGAAAAGAACGAAAGAAGAAGTTCGTTTGCAAAAGTCATGTTTGCTTTTGGGGAAAACTAGCTCAACGTCAAATATTTTCAAAGACAGAATACTTACAAGATCCAAGTGAATAATTTCAACTGATCGGCGATAAAGGAAAACTTATGAAACACGCAGAAATCCTAAGTGAAGATTTAATTTTGGTGAAGTCCTAGAGTTTGTACCACCCCACGAATTTGCAGCATACTTTGCAGTCAATGCTCGTTTAAAATTGTATGATGTCTTTGAACTTTTAGGAGTGAGAGTCCTTTACTTTGATACCGATAGTTGCATGTACATCGATCTACCTGGAGACTATCACCCACTCATCGAAGGGGACCGTTTAGGAGCTTAGACCGGCGAACACCCAGAAGACACTATTGTGAGTTTTGCCAGCGGTGGCCCAAAAACTTAAGGTTATTAATATTGAAACAGACGAGGAGAACATCATACGAAATGTAAAGTTAAAGGACAGACACTCAATTATCTCTCGAGTCAAGTGTTGAACTTTGATGTGTTAAAAGAAGTCTTAAAGCCAGGACAAGATCAATACTTTCATGTGAAAACGTTGGATCCTCACAAAATTGTTCGTTTGTCCAATCATCAAATCGTTAGTCAGCCTTTAGAAAAAGTGTATCAGATCGTCTACGACAAACGAGTGCGACGGACACCATTCTTGCCATGCCACGAGTTCTATCATCAGTGTTGTAGTAAATTCCATGGAAGGAAGTGAGTAACAGGGTTCAAGACTTAGTGGATTACCAACTACTGTTAAATGAACTGATTCCACAAGACGAAACGATTCCTTCAAATTTTGGACGACGTGCCGTGTACGTGTTAATGATTACAATTATTGGATTTTGTTTTCCATCAGATTCCTTGTAGCTAATTTACGAACAGTACATGTTTAAAACCATGACATCTGAAACTTTATCTGTGCATAAAAACCACTAGTTTGAAAACTTGATGTGTCATGAGAAAATTTCTAACATTACATCTACTGTTTTTAGCTCTACTGGTCATAGATCAAAAGAGTTTAAGGGATGGTCTGTTATCCTTTGTCCGTCCGTCCGTTAGCACAAGATTGTTATCGCCACTCCTCCTAAACTACTTGGAGGATTGTCATGAAACTTTACACACACATTTATCCAATTGTCTAGTTGGTCCCTGATGAAAATAGTGCTGCTCGGATATCCAATGTCGGATATGAAAATCTTGTTATTGCTGCTCCTCCTGAATGGATGATCATATCCACATGGGGCTTTCACTAAAAGACTTCTTAAGATGTCTGGTTTGTCTTAAATGAAAATGGTGCAGATCTGAGCTTCAGTATCGCCGCCACGGCAGCTATCTTGAAAATCTATTGATCTCTATTCCTCCTGAATGGACGGTCATATCAACATGGGATTGTCACTAAAAGACCTCTTATAATGTCTACTTGGTTCTAAATGAAAATAGTGGCGATCTGACATCTAATATGGCCGCCACGGCAGCCATCTTGAAAATCTTGTTATCGCTACTCCTCCTGAATGGATGATCAAATGAACATGGAGTTTTCACTAAAAGACCTTTTATGATGTCTAGTTGTTCCTAAATACAACTGGTGCCGATCTGTCATTCAATATGGCCGCCATCTTGAAAATATTGTTATTGATGCACCTCCTGAATGGATTGTCGTATCAACAAGGGGTTTTCACTGAAAAACTTCTTACGATGTCTAGTTAGTCCTAATTGAAAATGGTGCTGATCTGGAGTCCAATATGGCGGCCACGGCATCCATCTTTAAAATATTGCTATCGCTACTCCTCCCGAATGGATGGGTATATCAACTGCAGGTTTTCACTAAAAACTCCTTATCATGTCTACTTGGTCCGAAATGAAAATGGTGCTGATCTGTCACCCGTCGTCCGATGTTCGTCCGTCCGTTAGCATAAGTGTGTTATAGCTACTCCTCCTAAACTACTTTCAGGATTGCCTCGAAACTATATATCTATCTATCTATCTATCTATCTATCTATCTATCTATCTATCTATCAATCTATCTATCTATCTATCTATAGATTAAGATAACTGATCGTAACTATCAAGTCACTTAGAACATAATTTCCCATGGCACTATGAACTGTGACTTGCATTTGTGTTTGAAAGAAGTCTCATCATGATTATTGTCTTTGTCTTCTTCACTTTGATGAAGTATATCTGGGCTTGGCGAGAGGGAGGTGTTATATATTTAGGCAATATGTGGCTTGAGCCTGCCGGTGAAGGTGAAGGTGTAAATAAGTGGGTCTTGTTTGGCTAGCACTACGTGTAGTTGGATTTTCATTATCTTGATTAGTGGCATTATCTTCTACAATTTGATGAAATGTATCTGGGTCTACCAGGGCTAGGGGGGTGTTAAGTAAGTAGGCCTGTGTAATTGATCAAGTGAGTTTGTAATTAATTATGACTTTGCTTGGCAGGCACTGGTAGGAGTGGAGGTTATGGGCCAAGCTGAAGATGGCTGTGGTGACACATTGCTGGTGTTAGATCTATTGTTCATGTCTTAACACAGTTCAAGAAATCCATTATAAGTACAAGCCAAGCAACCACTACCCTGAAATAAAATGATATTTGTTTATTGGAATTTAGTGCACTTAACTTTATTTTCATGTGAAGTACTGATTTTGGACACATACCCATGTTGCTATGAGTATTTGTAGAGCTGTAAATTAGTCCTAGGTTCATTCATCTGCTTCAGTGATGAGTCGTTCCTGATATGGATAAGAATACTGTCTTGATTTTCTTTGATGTGGATAAAATCTGGGATTACCTTTTTGTATGAATTTACTTCCACATCATGAATCCAGAGAACTCAAATAGACTGGATCCATTGAAAATTGTCTACAATATTTACATTGCCAGATTTACCACCATTTTATTTGTTTGCAGAACTCTGGCAAGTATTTTCAAGAAATAATAAAATTTAACAGCATCAGTCACAATGAGGATTTACCAAAAGCATTTATGTACTTAGATGAACAATATCCACGATGAATAAATCCTAGATGAATGAATTATCATATGGTATTCACTGATTTTGGCAAAGTACTTCTAAGCAATTGTTTACCTGGCCACCATCTTGCAGCATGAATGAAATGATGCGAAACCACGTGTTTTTATCATTAAAAATGGTAGACATAGTTAAAAAGAAGAAATGGTCTTATCTTGATTTCCTGGAAATTCTTTTCGCCTAGTAGAGCGTCAGTCCCTTCTAGGGATACTTGTTCAATAACTTGCACAGAGAAACATCTTGCAGTACAATCAATCTTAACATATGTATTGACAATCTTATTTTGCACCGTATTCTCCTTAATCTAGAGCAAAACACGAGTTTAGGAAGAAAAAACAAAGTCTGTGAGAATCTCCAATTCCTATTTTCTAACACAATTTTTTTAACCGCTCTCCAGCCGAATCTGGCTTAGAGGAATTTGGACCGTACAGCGACACAGAAGAGATTTCACGCTGCAGAAAAATTTATGAACAGTACATGTGAAGACATGACAACCATTGGGATTTGAACTGTTTAAATTTAACAACGTAAGTGCGAGCTGTCGTTCTACATTTTCTGGAAATCACTTTTTGGATAGCTGGAATGTGAAAATAATCTTCACGAGCTACCGAACAACTTTCTTTCGTGGGTGATATTGACTCTCTGTCCTTCCAGTGGTGGTAGATGGTGTTGGATATGGGTCAATCATGTCTTCTTCAAAATCGCTAGCGTGAATTTCTGCGGACACTTCTTGGAGAGTTTTGGGTGACACAGGTTGTGTTTATTTTCTTCATCAATATAGTCTTGGATAACATTTAGAACATTTACTGACTTGTTTTGGAAGTGATTTCCATGGAAACGATAATAAAATAGAAAAGTGGTTTTGTGAACATTATGGTTATCTATTTTCTTTAGCCTAGAAACGTGGTGTACATCCATTGCAAAATGACAATATACTCAATCATTTGAAATCAAGTCTTACTTTACACTATTGTCAACATTGCAAATATGTTCATGTTTAATATTTGTACATGAAAAGGAAGGGACAAACTCTAATCCTTCCTCTTCATTTATTAAGTGAGCGAGGCTTATTAAAAATGTTGATTTTGAAAAAAGATGGTGTTGACTTCTTTTCAAAATTTTTTCGGATTTTTGTTCAGTCTCTGCTAAAGTTCGTAGGAATTTCGGGATTTTGCTACTACTTTTAGTCTAAGCCAATTTAATCTAATGTTCCAGATATTTCTAGTCTCTGCTAAAGTTCGTTATAATTTCGGAATTTTGGTTTTACTTTTGGTTCCCTTAAAGCTATTTGTATCATCAGTACAATATATGCAAATTTACCGACACCTGCAACGTGATATGAGGTATAGGTAATGCTTTATATATTTAGGATATAAACATATAGCCACTAGGCAGTTCATTACACATGGCGTGTTGGATAGTATGTGTGCCATTTGAGGTCAACAACTTCTAACACTGTAACAATGTAGTCCCATTTGAGGTCAACCACGTCTAACAATGTTACAATATGCCATCAGTGTTAAATTTCCGTTTGAGGCTATATTGTCGGTCACATGTTAAATTCCCGTTTGAGGCTGTAGTCGTTCCCGTATTGAGATCAACCACTTCAGTCTAAGAACGTTACAGTCTCATACTACACTGTTATAAACATACATTTCAAAATGGCGGCCCAAAGTTAATTTCTTGTTTGTCTCCCAAGTGTCAAATGATCAATTTCTAAAGTTTAACATTAGCTAATGTTAATTCCAGTATGACCTTAAAAGTGCCACCCCCTACTACTGCCGATTCTTTCCATTTCGAAAAAAACCCCAAACAAACAAACTTTGTCCACCTTTTTGCAATTTTCATCGGTAAAAAATAACTTATGGCATTAGAACATTAATTTTATTTCCAAATCGTTAAAAAAATATATTCCTTTCTTGAGTGCCTTGCAATTATGGAGTTCTTGAAATCAAGAGAGAGAGAGAGAGAGAGAGAGAGAGAGAGACAGAGAGACAGACAGACAGACAGACAGACAGACAGAGAGAGACAGACAGAGAGAGAGAGAGAGAGAGAGGGAGAATCCAACTATCCACCCATACATAGCTAGATGGTTTTATTGATCAGTTGATAGATAGGTGGAGAGAGAGAGAGAAAATTATTTTATTTAAAGAAACAGAATAAAGAATGCGATATATATTTTGTTCGCAGAGAGACGAAAATACATATTATGTATAAACTCGTCAATTTTCTTTTTCAGATATGTAAAGAAAAAAGCATGCGTGCAATACCATGAGAGTTGCTGTCCAGGTTTCGAGGGTTCAGATTGTGAGAAAGGTGGGATGAAGATTATAGATCATTTTCTTCAGCGTTTATTTTTTTCAGATACAGAATTTCAGATTGCATTTTCATATTTTAGTAAAAAAAAAAAAATTAAAAAAAAGTTAACTGAAGAAAAAAGACAGCCGCTTTGGAAACCAAAAAAGTTATTTAACGACCTTCGTGTCTGAACTACGCTGGAGTACTGGGTTTGATTGTCATGCTCGTCCGAGTCGGCTGCCTGTTGCATTCTACGCAAGATACTTTACACTCATTGCCCAACAAAACTAATAAAAGCTACTTGGCAAAAACACATTACAGGGCTGAGCCCAACCAAGCCAAAACTTTGTGCGTCCTAATGCACACCAATCACTTTTTTCATGCTAGAGCTCTCATTGCCCAACATAAACTAGGCAAAATGCCTTAAAGTGGGCTTAGCCCAATAGAACCAGAAACGTTATACGTCTCTGATGCACACCAATCATATTTTCTTTAGCTCTACTGGCCATAGACCAGACGAGTTTAGGGATGGTCTGTTGTTCGTCGTCCGTCCGTCATCTGTCGTCCGTCCATCTGTTAACACAAGTTTTTTTATTTATCGCTACCTCCTTCTAAACTACTTGGAGGATTACCATGAAACTTTACACACACACACACACACACACACACACACACACACACACACACACACACACACACACACACACACACACACACACACTCATCCCATGGTCTAGTTGGTCCTAACTGAGAATGGTGCAGTTCGGAGATCCAATATGACCACCACAGTGGTCGTCTTGAAAATCTTGTTATCGCTACTCCTCCTGAATGGATGGTCATATCAACAAGGGCTTTTCACTAAAGGACTTCTTATCATATCTGGTTGTTCGTATATGAAAATGATGCCGATCTGATGTCCAATATGACCGCCACAGCGGTTATCTTGTAATGCTTGCTGTCGCTACTCCTTCTGAACGGAAAGTCCTATTGACATGGGGTTTTCACTAAAAGACGTCTTATGATGCCTAGTTGATACTAAATATAAATGGTGCCAATCTGAAGTCAAATATGGCCACCATGGCATCTATCTTTGAAATCTTGTTGTTGTTATTCCTCCGAGACGGAAAGTCATATCAACATGGGGTTTCCACCTGAAGACTTCGTATTGATGTCTTGTTGGTCGTAAATGAAAATGGTGCCAAGATGTCATGCAATATGTCCACCACAACAACTGATTTGAAATCTTGTTATTGCTGAAGAATATCAAAGATGGTTTCAACACTCAGCAGTTAAAAGAAAGAAATGATATTTTCTTGGATTCCTGGAAATTCTTTTCAGCCTGTAAAGTGTGAATTCATTCGAGGGACTCTTGTTTTGAAGTTAGAGCTCAGAAGGGGAATTATTGTTAGAGTTTTGAAATGCCTTTTAAGCACGAGACATTAAAGCGGGCTTAGCCCAACGAAACAAAAATGTTGTTGTACTTCTCTGACTGCACACCAATAAATAGCGAAGAAGGCGCTGTAGAGATCAGAAGTGCCATTTAGGAAAAATAACTTAAAGCGGACTAAACCCAAACAAACCAAAATAGTGTGCGTCTCTGATGCAAACCAATAAATAGCAAAGAAGGTGCGAGTTGATATTAGAAGAACATTTCAGGCAAAATAACTTTAAGCTTGGTTAGGCCAACCAAACCAATAAATAGCAAATAAGGTGCGAGTTGATATTAGAAGAACATTTCAGGCAAAATAACTTTAAGCTTGGTTAGCCCAAGCAAACCAATAAATAGCAAATAAGGTGCGAGTTGATATTAGAAGAACCTTTCAGGCAAAATAACTTTAAGCTTAGTTAGCCCAACCAAACCAATAAATAGCAAATAAGGTGCGAGTTGATATTAGAAGAACCTTTCAGGCAAAATAACTTTAAGCTCGGTTAGCACAAACAAACCAATAAATAGCAAATAAGGTGCGAGTTGATATTAGAAGAACATTTCAGGCAAAATAACTTTAAGCTTAGTTAGCCCAAACAAACCAATAAATAGCAAATAAGGTGCGAGTTGATATTAGAAGAACCTTTCAGGCAAAATAACTTTAAGCTCGGTTAGCACAAACAAACCAATAAATAGCAAATAAGGTGCGAGTTGATATTAGAAGAACCTTTCAGGCAAAATAACTTTAAGCTTGGTTAGCCCAACCAAACCAATAAATAGCAAATAAGGTGCGAGTTGATATTAGAAGAACCGTTCAGGCAAAATAACTTTAAGCTTTGTTAGCCCAAGCAAACCAATAAATAGCAAATAAGGTGCGAGTTGATATTAGAAGAACATTTCAGGCAAAATAACTTTAAGCTTGGTTAGCCCAACCAAACCAGTATATTGTTGTGCATCTCCAATGCCAATACATAGTGAACACAAAAATGCTCTCAGTGGTTAGCGTGACGGAATTGTACGCAGGATTCGCAGGGCAGGCTGGGTCGGCTGCCGTGTTATGTCCTTAGACAAAACGCTTACTCTCGCTGCCCATCGGAACTAGCTAAAGACTCTAAGCAAAACACGTTAAAGCGGGATTAACCCAACCAAAAACCAAAACGTTGTTGTGCGACTTTGATGCATAACAATGCTTTTTTTCTGGCTTAGTATCGGGGTTGTGGGTGTTGAACCTAGGCAGGCTCTGCAGAGATACCGATAGCCCATGCAATTAGTTAATGAGCCACAGCCAGGTGTTTTGTCATATTGCTTACTGCTACCTTAAAAGATAGAGCGATAGTTAATAGTGCAGAATTTTGGTTCGGCCTCCACGGCGAGTAAGAGGACTACTCTGGGTGTAGCAGATTTCTATATATTCCCCGGTTTGCGTCCCGTTACTTTGCACAGTGGAAAGTCGTCGCTTATTTAGGAAACCAGAGCACCCTCTCTGCGAATGCGAACCGTCATTGCGTAGAGAGGATTACGAAGATCGGTAATACTGACTTATCCTGTTGAAGATCGGTAATACTGACTTCTCCTGATGAAGATCGGTAATACTGACTTCTCCTGACGCGGAAGCGTATTACCTTTAAATAGGTCGGGCGTCATAGATGCGATGTCAACGTCGTAGTAAATTATCTCTGGCCTTCTTTAGATAGGGAATATTGTATCGCTAGCATCAGCTTAAAGCCAGTTTGACATCGGCCGTGAGTAGTTAGTAATTTTGTGAGGGTTAGTAGTATGGAGGGGGATTACCGCCATAATACAGTGCATATATTTTCTATTAGTATTTGCTATATATTCTATTTTGCATTATTCTATTTTGTATTTTCTATTTGTATATGATGTATATTTTATTTTGCTTTATTCTATTTTTGCATTTTCTACGTGTGTAGGATGTACATTCTTGATTGCATCTTTACATCTGACAGTATTTCTTTCTAAATTTGATATGCGTGATATTGGAATATTACAATTTCATATCGTCAGATTTCATATGCATATATTTAATATTACACACGTCAACATTCTACATTGCATCCTTCCCTTTATAAGTCTCTCTGCATTTTAGCAATTCATTTGATTACTTTAATCACGATAATGGTAAAACTACATGACACCGTAGAAGTTACAATTGTAACACAGTGAAAGTTACAAGCTAGATGTTAGCATAATGCAAGCTGGAATATTGTAAACAACGCCATCTGTTGTCATAATGTGACATTACTGTAATGACCCAACTGTCCTGGGTCCCTTATATTACAGATTCTATGCACGGAAGACATAGCCACGGATCCCCTTTTTCCACCCACAAGCTTTGGTTAACTTGACGCATCTCGCAAAAAAAACCCCAAATTTTTTTGAGGCTTTGGCGATCTCAGTCCAACTATATTGGCAAAATGGCATACACCTTCTTTAAAATGTATTAATTTTTTTATTCCTCTTAACAGCTTGATCGGGGATCAGTGATTGTTCATTGCAATCTCACCAAAATCGGATAATCATTAAATATAGGTACTCACATAAATATACCTGTATAGTATCATCTAGAACACGCTTCAGTGTCAGGGGATTTAATGATTCCCTCCTTCTGTCCGTCCGTGCGTTCTGTCTGTAAATATAGCTCATTCTAAAATACCGGCTCGAAATTCACCAAACTTATTTCATAAGTTGTTGTTATTGCAAATATATGTAAAAGAGGGTTATATTTTTATTTTCTGTCATTGGAATCCGGGAGGAAGTTGGATATTATTTTTTAGCCAAGATATATATATATATATATATATATATATATGTATATATATATATATATATATATATATACATATATATATATATATATATATATATATATATATATATATATATATATATATATATGTATATATATATAATATTATGGAACACCCCGGTGTTGTAGAATAATTAGGACCGAAACATTCCTCGCTGAAGCAGTGGTTTTCCTTATGTAAACTGTTTTGTGAAGTGCTGAGTTTGCGACATGAAGCTTCGTCAGCAAATCAATAATGATTCTTAAATTTAATTTTTAAAAAAAATGTCTTGCTAAGGATAAAACGTGTATAAATTCTGTATGATTATCGTAGTACTGAGTAAGAAGTACTATTTTATTTTTGATAGCTGTGATCAAAGAATACAAAAATATATTAACAATGCTAGGTGTTCATTTATTTTCATAAACCGAATAAACATCCTAGTGTCATAAGTATTCTCCAAATACTTTTTTTTAAATAAAAAGATCTATCACATGATGCTCTCTTGTGAAGTTATCTACGTAATTATCCACACAGGAATTCGGCGAGTTTTTTGGCTTGAAACGGATGATTTAGATTATGTATGGGTACATGAAGTTAAATGGCTGTTTTGCAAGGCTCGTTGACCATTTATTTCAGCAAGGGCCTATCTTGCGATTATTAGACCCTGATTTGATATACATGTATATCGAAAGGCCACAATAAGTAAACATGAGAGAGAGAGAGAGAGAGAGAGAGAGAGAGAGAGAGAGAGAGAGAGAGAGAGAGAGAGAGAGGGAGGGAGGGAGGGGGTGGGTAAAAGTCAGGTACATTTATCACTTGGAGGATTGGGGAGAGTGTTGAATTTTCAATTCTCCTGATAACCAATTTGCGATATGATCGTCAAATTAAAACAATGACTTTACAACAAAAGAAGAACTAAATCATGAATATGAAAACCGGAGATATGCCGGAACTACTAATGAACGATGAAGGTGAAGTGTGGTTTCTTTACAATTCTTCACATGCAGAAGAAGCATTTATTTATAAAAACAACAACAAAAAAACAAAAAAAAACAACCCCAAAACAAAACAAAACGAAAAACAATACTCTAGAAGAAGAAAGCATTTATACTGTTTATTATTTATCAAATACTACGTTGCTATTGAGACATGGAATGTCGGATCCGTAGTTCAGTCCTTCATGATTAGAATATGCAATATACCTGCCCCGCGTCGCTATTTTCCTTCCGATATCACGGCGCTCTCTGTTGTCATAATGGGACACTATCTTGCGTCTTGCTAACAGCCAACTTGCAACTTTAATTGCGCTACATTTTAACTTTCAGTATGTGAACGTTTTACCAGTGTGATTCTTAACTGTGAGTTATAAAATGAAATCTGTCAATTGCAAATAGAACAATAACAGTTGGAAAGACAATTCAAAATGTTAACGTGTGTAATAAAATATGCAAATAAAATAACTCACATGGAATCTGAAGACGCGAAATCGAAGTATTGTAATAAACACTTAACAAATTCAGTAATAAATATTGACAGAAATAAAGATGCAGTCTAGAATGTACATCCTACACACAAAATAGAAAATGCAAAATAGAATAATGCAAAATAGAAACTGCAAAATAGAATATACTACAAATGCTAGAAGAAAATACATCCATAGAATTATGGCGGTAATCCCCCTCCATAAAGTTGGGCTTGTGAAGTGTCAAAATAGGAAGATTGGTTCGGTTTGCAAGAAGTCTGCGGGGCCCCGGGTGGCCGAGTGGTCTAAGGCGCTCGCCTTTACAGATCACTGACATCTCACCTCTGTCCGCGTGGATTCGAGTCTCGGGCTCGGCCAACGTGGGAATGTGAGAAAGCTTGCCAGTAGCTTCCCGTGGGTCTGTGGTTCTTACCGGGATTTCTCGGGTTCTTCCTCCACCAGATATACTGGCCGCCATGTATAGCCTATCATGTGCTGAAAAATGGCGTGAAACCCATAACAACCAGCCAACCAACCAAGAAGTCTGCAAGTTACTTCCCTTGATCCTGGTATGACTCTGGGGTTCTCTTTCCCCCTTACTGACCACTACCTTGATATCTCCTGGCAGTTAACAATAGCAACAATGGGAGCAACAACAACATGAAGCAAAGTAATAACGGCTTGAATAACAACAGCAGAAGCATCAGCAATGACAATGACAACAGCAACAGCAATAATGATAATAAATCCCATTTGTTGATTAAAATTATTCTGTTTTTATGGCAGTATTTTTGATGTAATTATATGTTAAAGCCTCTGTCTGTGTGTGTGTGTGTGTGTGTGTGTGTGTGTGTGTGTGTGTGTGTGTGTGTGTGTGATATGCAAAATCATTTACATATAGCCTGGAAGTAAAGATACTGTATGACGGATACCACAAATAAGAAAGTAATTCATGCTAAATACAAAATAAGGAAAAAGTTATTGGTACTTTACCAGCTTTGTCTAAACCAGTTACTCTTAGTTTTACTCTTATAGTGCTTGCCTATTAAGACAAAAATTTCTTTCTTTGTAGCTTGTTTTTCCTGCGCAAAGCTGAATGAAATTGAAAAGAAACAGACGACAATATATGAAAAGGTAAAATAAAAGTGGATCAAGAAAATCTATATTTGGTTCAAAAAGTAAAGAATTCAACTAGTCAGTAGCTAACGTAAAATGAAGTTGAAATTGCACTAGAGATGAGAGTAATGGCAAATATCAGCACTTTATAAAATTTTGTCCTCCCTCCCCCCCCCCCCCCCGGCATCCAGAGTTCGAAACGTTTGATGCCATCTACTCATCCTCCTGAAACATTATAACAAATATGATCATAGTCCCTGACTCAGTACAGATGGAGTTGTTCATCATACAATATGACCATACTCCCTCATTCTGTACAGATGAAGTTCATCATGCAATATGACCATACTCCCTCAATTGGTACAGATGGAGTTCATCATACAAAATATGACAATACTCCCTCAATCGGTACAGATGGAGTTCATCATACAAAATATGACAATACTCCCTCAATTGGTACAGATGAAGTTCATCATACAATATGACCATACTCCCTCAATCGGTACAGACTGAGTTCATCATACAATATGACCATACTGCCTCAATCGGTACAGATGGAGTTCATCATACAAAATATGACAATACTCCCTCAATCGGTACAGATGGAGTTCATCATACAAAATATGATCATACTCCCTCAATCGGTACAGATGGAGTTCGGGTTACGAATAAGAATCCATATCCGTATTAGATATGAAAATGTGACATATGATCCCACCCCTCCTCTCCTGTTGGCTGTATCCAGGATCCAAAATCTTTCTTGTCATCTACTCATTCTTCTAAAACATCTTATACTGAATATGATCACTCTTCATCAATAGGGTGTAGACGTCTGTAGGGTTAGAAGGAAAACAATGACGGACGGTTGGACGGACGAACGGGCAGAAATGACTTATCACAAAATACCAACAAAAGCACGGATATGAAAAGGTTATTTTACAGCTGTTTATGTCCAGTTTATGAAATAAACGGGCAGACCATTGCAAGAGTCAAAATGTCGAGTTCGTCCCGTAATCATGCACGCACATTTTTGAATACAACATCTGCCAACATAGTCGGTATAAGCTGTTATCTGCTAATTCTATTTTTCTTATGCTTTCAGTTTCGTATGATAAGTGACATTGTACTTTTTTCAATGTTGCCTTTTACACACAGTAATGATGAAAACACAAATCACGGATTTTCTATAAAAAAAAAACATGCTGCTAGAAAATAAGTATTGGTTACTGACCTCTAGAAACATATCTATGGTCGTTGCCTTCTGGTAAACAAAACTGGGTAATTCTAAAAATTGCTATAGGAGAGGACCATCGACTTTGAACAACAACATGTATAAACAGACACCTATAGTTGTGAATAGGTGTGACTGAAGGGCCATTGGTAATGCACAATTCAGTACATGTTGTTGATGGATAGTACTCTGATTATAAAGAAATGGCAATACATTTGGGTAATAGCGATGTCCTATTTCCTTCCATAAAGTATCCTGTAACACTTAGAACTTTGACAAATTGAACATAAGCTGTTTTTCTGCACATGCTGTTGGCAAATACAGGACATTTTAGTCAGTCGTGAAAACTTGGAAAGTCGATCCTAATAAAAGGTTACGGATGACTGTACATGCCATAATCAGCAATTTATGTGAAATACAATGCACACTTATACATGTTGGTTGGTAATAATAATAATGAGAATAATGTAAGTGACAAACATTATGATGATCCACAAACTGGAATATCTCTGTTCATATATATTTCTGTACATGATGAAATATAATGCATATTTACGATATATAGCAAATGTAACGTAGTTTTCATTATCTTTAGACTGGTATTAAGAAGGAACGACTGATAATACCAGAAGATATCAAGTTGGGAGGATTAATATTTACATACCTATATGCGGTGAATCGATAGAGGACACGCAAGTGAAATGTAAACAAAGGAATAACTCAGTTGATAGTATGCATTTCATACATATTTCGGAATTTTCTTCGCCTCTAACAGTACCGACCAGTACTGTCCTTACTATATGGAAGCTTTGATAGCCATCGTATTCTAGATACGCGTGTAATATGACATGGGATTGTATTGACTCAGAGATGAACAGTACGGCAGCCTCCATTACATTGTATCGTGGGGGCCCCGGGTGGCCGAGTAGTCTGAGGCGCTCGCCTTTACCGATCACTGCCATCTCACCGTTGTCCGCGTGGGTTCGAGTCTCGGGCTCGGCCAATGTGGTTATGTGAGAAAGCTTGCCAGTAGCCTCCCGTTGGTCTGTGGTTCTTCCCGGGATTTTCCTGGGTTCTTCCTCCACCAGATATCCTGGTCGCCATATATAGCCTATCAAGTGCTGAAAAATGGCGCTAAACCCATAAAAACAAACAAACAAACATTGTATCGTGATTTGTGCCACATAAGGTGTACGTAAGGCCCCGTGTGCATGCAAAATGTAATGCTCGTTCTATCTTGCTTAGTCTTTATGCAGCACAATAATTACAATGGAATCATTCAATTCTATCTCTGTGCCGTTATCTTGCACGTAAAATGCAATATCCCATTGCCTATTTTAGCTCTTATAAATACCTTTTCTGCAAAACAGGTTGTACCTGCACATTCCATCGTCAGTTTTTTAAAATAAATAATATAGCATTTTGCACTTAATACTTTCTATATATGATATTTGGCTATACCACCCTATGAAGCCTGTTCGCATTACCAATAACCCTTAACAATGCCACTTACAGATTGAGGGCTGAGGTTCCATATAATGCATATTTGTATATTACAAAATATTTATGATAATACTGAAAGAAATATATCGAACAAACTAAAAACCATGTATATGCAATTTAATTTTTGGGGAACTTGTATTTGACAAACTGACAGCAGCTCACCCTTGTTTGATAACATAGGCATGAAAGGTGCAATGGAACTACTAGGCCCACCAAAGGTGCGTTTTGGAGCTGTGGCCAGAACATTGTTGAACATTCATTGTCGTGCTGGTGTGTTGGTGACCTTGATTATGATGAAAAGAAATGGATTCATGTTTAGAATTCAGGTGAACCATGGGAACCGTAAAATCTGGCTTGGAGATCTTAAACCTCTGACCTTGAATATGATGAAAAGAAATGGATTCATGTTTAGAATTCAGGTGAACCATGGGAACCGTAACATCTGGCTTGGAGATCTTAAACCTCTGACCTTGATTATGATGAAAAGAAATGGATTCATGTTTAGAATTCAGGTGAACCATGGGAACCGTAACATCTGGCTTGGAGATCTTAAACATCTCAGCTTGAGTACGAGATTGACCTTTCATTATCAGCCAATCAGAAACGAGCTTTCAAAAGTAACATCATTTGACAATGGTCAAAACAAAATCTCAAGCTCAAAGTCAAACTCAGAAGTTGTATGCTTTCCTGGCCTGGCCTTGAGATCATAAAATCTCAAGCTCAAAGTCAAACTCAGAAGTTGTATGCTTTCCTGGCCTGGCCTTGAAATCATAAAATCTCAAGCTCAAAGTCAAACTCAGAAGTTGTATGCTTTCCTGGCCTGGCCTTGAGATCATAAAATCTCAAGCTCAAAGTCAAACTCAGAAGTTGTATGCTTTCCTGGCCTTGAGATCATAAAACTCTCGGCTTGAGTCTGAGTTTGAGTTTTTACTCTAAGCCAATCAAAAGCGAGCTTTCAAAAGTAACATCATTCATGATTGGTAAAGATAAAATCTCAAGCTCAGACTTGAGTTTAAGGGTGTTGGTGATTTAGTCCGAACCACATTTCTCGTCACAAACGCCAAAAGAACACAGAATGACCTATCGGTTAAGCCTTTCAGTGGAATATTCAAAAGGCATAGTCCATTCGAAAAAATTGGTTTTGCAATGCATACATCTTGCGCGTATGGTACAAATGAATTGTGTCGTTCACATCCAACACACACGATGCACGAACGCAATTTTATACCGATTTCTCGGGAGGACAAGGCTCTGACAAATGTACTTTGCTAATGAAAGGTAAAACTGACAGCTTGTGTTGGTCAAGCTATATTCGCATGATAATTTGATTATCTGACCCTCATTTTAACTGGATTTTTTTAATATGTAGAAGAAAAATAAACTCTTTGCGAGTGCTGTTATACCAGAATGTGTGCCTTTTGTGTATATAATGCATCGCTAGAGCCAGTAAAACCAGGAAAACTTATTTCAATTACATGGCATAATTTTGTTTTCTTTTGAAACTGTTGCCACGTAATTACGGGTAAATGTTGGCATTATTGTATCAAAGAATCACACAAATTGGATGAAAGATAGTGAAGCCATCATACTTGTAATATAAACTCATTTACATCGTATAGTGAAAACTGCTGAAGTGTCCTACCATGCTGATTCAGAGTAGGGCAGAATACTACAGGGACAACAAGGCAATGATTGTCATGTACTCCGCGATAAGTCTGGTCAAGGTTTCAATTGATTTTTTTAAAATATACAACAATTGACTTAATGCTACCGATAGATGGTAAAATTTAAATCGTTTGCTGATATATTCTACCTTGTTTTATAATCAGATGAATCATCGCCCCTCATTCCATCTATTTTAATCTGTAATCGTCCACACACGTGTAAATGGGGTGGATCCAGGGGTAGGGGGTAGGGACCCCCCAAACCCCCCCCCCAAAAAAAAAACAAAACAAACAACAACAAAAAAAATTGAGCGCGAAACAATCGGAACGTTTCCTAGAGTAAGTTTTCTTTAAAGTAAAACATTATGCCCGGAAACTCTTAAGATGTAGGAGGGGTTCCTACCAGAGGTTCCATCCCACAGATCCCCTGCCTACTTTTTTAGCCCCCTCTCTCTCCTCTCCCCCCCCCCCCCCACGATATTTCTGGATCAGCCCCTGTGTGCAATACAGAAATCACAGTCATGGAACCTGAATTGAATTCACGAGGAACAGTAAGATAGTTATATGATAAATTTGAATTAAGATTTTGTTTTATAAAGTTTAACGAGCAGCTATCAGTGATTTCGACAGTCAGGACGATCATTGCAAATTAAAATATCTTATATACTGCTTTAGCGGGCTCTACACGTATATGGTATGGTAAATACTATTTTACTTACACGGATTGAAAATATGGGCTTTGCATTGACCTTAGGCCAGGATCTGGACCTCTGGACCTCGAGCAGTCAATATCCCTTGATATCGTTCTTAACATAGTAACTATTGTTTTAGTGCACCGAACGATTTTTACTTACCGTCTATACTCGCGTATAACCCTTTACCAACTGCAAACTGCATAGACCCAGATCTGCCTTCGCATAATGCGCCGGCAGATCTGGGTCTATGCAGTTTATAAGGACTAATCATTAGAACAAACAACATAGACCCTGATCTGCTGGCGCATTATGCGATGGCAGATTACGGTCTATGTTGATGGAGATTATACGCGAGTATATACGATATTAAAACAATACAATTTGAATCTTTAAGTTGATGTATATCAGAATATGGACTGGTAAATATATTGTATAGTTCGGTCTATGTCATGGTATGGGACTGATACGCATGTATCGCAGGATAGTTTATACCACGGAAACCAATTTTATTCATGAAAGCGACGGTTTGGTATGCAATATGATCTGTGAACCATGAATGAAAAGCATAATACTATATCGTGAACATAATTTTGATATTGCAAAGTTAAATATTATGTATAAACTCTAATAGAATATTATGTATTCAAGGAAGGTATGATTTTTATGCAAGGTGAACACATTGGAATTCAAGATAATCAACATAACATCTGCCCAAGGGGGTTCTGGTGGAAGCAAAGAGTGCAATTGCCCTGCGGGTCCCCGAGGTCGTGATGGTCAATCCGGACTTCCCGGTCCTTCGGGACCACAAGGGACACCAGGCAGGGATGGATATCCAGGTCAAAAAGGGTTGGACGGTTTACCAGGGCTTCCAGGACCGGAGGGGCTACCGGGGCAGAGAGGGGAACGCGGTGAAAATGGAGACAGAGGGCCGCGGGGAGAAAAGGGAGAGATGGGAGGCATGGGTCCGCAGGGTCCCCCGGGACCTCCAGGAGCAACTGGCAAGTACATGAAAACCCCTTTTGGGGATTTTCTTTCTTTTTACAAATGCCTCTGATAATAGTCACTGTCTTGTTTTTCTTGAAATAGTATGGTAGGAGATATAGACGTACATGTGTCTAACAGACGTACATGTGTCTAATAGACGTACATGTGTCTAACAGACGTACATGTGTCTAACAGACGTACATGTGTCTAATAGACGTACATGTGTCTAATAGACGTACATGTGTCTAACAACTAACTCTGTAACAAACAAAATGATGAAAACCCCAGTAGTAGTGTATATGTTATCTACTTTACCTTAATTACACACGGAAAGATTCACTGAGGTACGAAATTTATCATGTATGTGTCAGAACTCTATTTTTTCTTTCGATGGCTTTAAGCTCTATCGGCCTTGCGTAAACTTAAAGTTGACACTCTTCTACAGTAGCCTAAGAAAGACTCAGCACATGCAAACCTATTCTAGTCTTGTTTCATGGTTGTAGTAAACTTTTGACTTATCAAAACTTCAGCAAACAATCCTTCGCTTGCATGTGATAAAATGTATATAATACGGCAAAAGCTTGCACCTTATCATCGTCATAAACATCATCATGTTTGTGTCTTGATCTTCTTATTTGTGTGACATTAGCTTTCTCTCTCTCTCTCTCTCTCTCTCTCTCTCTCTCTCTCTCTCTCTCTCTCTCTCTCTCTCTCTCACACACACACACACACACACACACACCTGTTGTCATTTGTTTCCAAAATTTGGTCTTTTCTCTGGTTGTTTATTCAGATAAATTTGCGAATTCCTGACATTCGGCCGCCTACTTTCTACATGTATAGTTATAAATAACCAACTAAGAGAGATACAACCTAAATTAGAACTTTTTTAATTTGGTAGCCGTCTTATGTTAGATGTTTCCCTTCGGTAGATGTTAATATGAAGAAGGCATTCATCAATCGGTATCGTTTTTCTTGTTCGTATATTTAGCATATATTGTTCATTTTTTTTATAGTTACAGCGACAGGGGATTGTAATTGTCCAGCTGGTCCTCAGGGTCAACCAGGCCCAAGTGGACTTCCAGGGATCAGGGGCGAGATCGGGGAGCCGGGGTTGCCCGGTCAGGATGGACTCCCGGGGCAGAAAGGAAATTCGGGACCAGTGGGCCCAATGGGCCCACCGGGATTGATCGGTGTGCCGGGGATATCTGGCTTACCTGGGTTACCGGGGCAAAAAGGAGAAAGTGGTCCAGCGGGATTTAATGGTCTCAAAGGAGATGTTGGCCTTAAGGGGTCAGTTGGTGCGCCAGGAATTCCAGGTCTTCCGGGCATACCAGGCAAGTATGGAATCGAAAGGTCCTGTGTCTCTCAACTTCACTTTTTGTCCTTTTCCTACTACTCCTAATGGTCTACATATTCTCATGTGGAATTCTTAACTGTACGAATTCCGTCCCATATCTACCGTATATACATGTGCATCTTCTGCGGTGTATAATTTTCTCATTTGTCCGCTTGGTTGAAACTTTGTGTGCATGGACTTCTATATCTTGCAATTCCAATCTGGGCATTACCAATGAGGAATATTACTATAATGCAGTTTCTTAAACCTATGCAAAGTTTTTACGTTAAGCAATCTGCCTCTTGCATAGTACTAGGTTATTTTGATAAAAACCGTGAAAGGGACCTTTCTGAGGCATTTCTTTGGTTATTTGTGAAAAACAAAAATATAAAGTAAAGTAATATATGATATAATATGCAAGGGAGGTTCCATATATTTACATACAACACCTAACATATTATGTATTTTTATAATTTGTGACTTTTCGTCACGTCCAAAAAGCAGCGCCGAATCTTCAGTTATATTTTTTTTAGAGATAATAGAAGAGAAGTTAAGAGAGGGTCAAATTACATTCTTAGACTTCTTAACCGTGAAAAATATAGATGCCTGTTTTCATCGGACAGACCACAGTGGTGTCTAGATTCTTGCTTCCCCTCATGCATAACTACTAAGTTCCCTCACGGTTTTTTTGACACAACATCGCACTATGCATGATAAATATTGTGGCCATTATAAAACCTTTATAACATAAAATAATCGCCTTCCTTAAAATATAACTACGAGTATTCAATCTGAATAAAATCGAGATCTCCGACATAACGGAGATCTGACGGACACCAATACGAGGTCATATTCTGCTGACCTTTCGATTCACCAATCATATTACAGCTTTAACATTTTTGAAATTAAAAAATATTATTTGGACCATAACCCATATAACGATAACTCTCTCTAACACAAAACTCAACGTTCTATCTGATTGGTTACTAAAAATAAGTCAACCGGGAATTCCAAAGGTCGCCAGAATATGAATCTTTATAGGTGCCTGTCAGATCTACTTAGTACAAGTAGATCTGGATTTTAATCAGATTGTACAAGTATTTAAACTTATAGTTGTTGATCAGTGCCGAATGATACTGGGTAAACTATTTAATTACCTATATTACGAGTTAATATTGCGAAATAACGTTCTCTTATCTATTCAGCTTAAAAAACACATTGTCATCATCAGGCGATAGATTACATACATAAACTCTCTGGCTTATACTGTAAGGAGAGCTGTTTTGGTAGAAGTATTATTTTTCCCCTTTTCATCCTATGGCGTGTGGTTGTATTTGTGTCATGAGATATAGGGACAACATTGCTGTGTTTTTCGTGATCATATTAAAAACTGGAACAATCTGGACCATTTTTGTTCCCCCTGATCATAATTCATACAAGGTGAAAATAACGCACTGTAAAAACACTATTCTGTATAGGGTAAGCAAAAGTGTCAATACGTTTATTTTGGGAAGAAAATTAAATAACAAATCAATATTTGCTAAGCCACAGTGAAAGTCAGTATGGAACCAAATTCGTTAGAAATATCTGAAAATGCTTTCATTCGAATCATAAAACGGTAATAACAAAGTACGATCAGTTATATTAACTTAACGAATAAATCTTTTTTACAGGAGACGAAACAAGAAGCTTTAGAGAACTTCAAGAAAAATTCACGGTACAGTTGTCATGCTATTCAATTCCATTACTGTTCTTAGTTCACCTGGCCTTAAGACCAAGTGAGCTCATACTATGAATATCGTCCTTCGTGTGTCGTCCTTCGTCCGTCGTCACAATTGCTGTTTACAGCTTCTTCTAAAAAGCCGATCAACAGAACTAGACCAAATTGAAAAGAAAGCATCATGGCAACTCTTTTAAAATTTGTTAAATGATGCTGATCAGACATCAAATATGATCGCCGTCACTAAAAATAGAAAACTTTTAAATGACTTCTTCTCAAAAGCGCTCCAGAATTTGAGCAAATGTGATAAAAAGCATCCTGGCAGGAAGATCTTTCAGATGTGTTTCAATGATACTGACCCATCTTCAAATAGGACTGCCGTTACTGAAAGAGAAAACTTTTGAACGACCTTTTCTCAAAAACCGCTCAAAATAATTTGACCAAATTTGAAGGAGAGCATTTCTGTATGAAAATCTTTCAAATTTATTCAAACAGTGCCGATTCACCATCAAATATGGTGTTTAATAAAATAGGAAAAAAACATTTAAATGACTTCTCAAGAACTTCTAAAATAAATTTGACCATATTTTACAGAAAGCATCCTGGACCCATCTTCAAATAGGACTGCCGTTACTGAAAAGAGAAAACTTTTGAACGACCTTTTCTCAAAAACCGCTCAAAATAATTTGACCAAATTTGATGGAGAGCATTTCTGTATGAAAATCTTTCACATTTATTCAAACAATCCCGATTCGCCATCAAATATGGTTTAATAAAATAGGAAAAAACATTTAAATGACTTCTCAAGAACTTCTAAAATAAATTTGACCATATTTGACAGAAAGCATCCTGGCATAGTTGGCTTTCCATTTTGTGTATATGACGCCGATCCGCCATCAAATATAGCCACCGTTACTGAAAATACAAGACCCCTCTAAACCAAACAAATAGCCACATTTACTGAAAATACAAGACCCCTCTAAACCAAACAAACGAAGGATAACTTTTTCTTAAACATAGCTCTTCAGAATTTGACCAAGTTTATCAGAAAGTATCCTGGCATGAAGGGCTTTCAAAGTTTTACAAATGATGCTAATCCACCATGAAATATGGTTGCTATTACTAAAAGTAGACAAAACCTTAAATGACTTCATCTGCTCAGTAGAAATTTACCAAATTTGAAAGAAAGCATTATAGTAATAAGGGCGTCTAAATTTGGACAAATGATGCAAATTTGCCATCAAATATGGCTACCATTACTAAAATTATAAAATCCTTGAAACGACCTTTTTTTTTCTAAAACTACTCAACAGCTTTTGACCAAATGTTATATAAAGCATTCTGGCATGAACATGAAGGGCTTTTATACTTGTACACATTTCGCAAATCTGCCATAAAACATGGCTACAGCTATTAAAAATATATAAAAAAGTAACAACTTCTTCTAAAATGCTATATTAACAGTTTCTACCAATTAAGACCAAGTCACCAGGGGCTTGGAGAAATCCACCGGATAATGTTGGCTGAACAACATGTACATATTTCAATGGTTTCCAAATTATCACTCCAGTGGGATGTCCCGGGGTGGGTACGTGGTGGGAGGTGGGTAAGGACAGACCCAGGAAGCAGTGCTAACTGTACACATTAATTCCCCTTACAATGCCAAGCCAAGCAAGTGTATATTCTTTAAAGGTGGGGGCTATGAACAGTTTATAAGTTCTAAATTAGGTCTAATTTCTCAGGGGCTGCAAGAAATCCAGTGGATGATGCCGGTTGTATAAATGACTTGTCCTTGCTGAGAAAGTGATACATATATATATATATATATATATATATATATATATATATATATATATATATATATATATATATATATATATATATATATATATATATATATATATATATATGCTCTAGAAAAGAAGATAAATCGATAAATCACACCAGAATTGGACAATGTAGCAACAATGTTCTCCAAGCTTTTCTTTCCCTTCACACTTTCACTACGTGTGTGAATTTGCATTCAAGATATGAAATATGTAAACTCCCAGGTGAGCGATATAAGGGACTCTTGTTTCGAAGTTAAAGTCAGTCCCTTCGAAGTTAAAGTCAGCACAGAAGCTCTGTGGATCGTATGTTTTGTGTTGATATATTCAACTTAAAAGCTATGTATATATGTATGTATTTATGTATGTATGTATGTATGTTTATATATATATATATGTACTTAAAAGTTGTGTTGTACAGTACAAATTTTCTTCTCTGATGAAATTCTTGTATAAATTTTTCTCCGTTTCATGTAGCTCACAAGGACGAATTATTGTTTTTCTCAACAACCATTTTCTAAAGATGTTTCCAGATAATTTACTTTTAACAGTTGCATGATTATAACCTTGATTCTCCAAACTGTCATTAAGGGATCATTAAGGGATCATTAAGGGATCGACCTTGAGAGAGTTCGATTGTCATTATTTATGTAGTAGTAGTGCTAGCAGTAGTAGTAGTCGTATTTATTGCTGATATTATTATTATTATTATTATTATTATTATTATTATTATTATTATTACCACTTCAGATCCTAGAGCGACAGGTTGACAATTCAGAAACGAGGATAAGAGAGCTGGAAAGAACAATTACAGAAATTACAACAAAATATTTGAGTACGTGTTAGCTTCAAACTCTCATATTATATATATATATATATATATATATATATATATATATATATATATATATATATATATATATTCATCTCTTCACAGATAGGAGACATTGGTTCTTTGAATACAGAACAAACAGACTGAAGATGTAATTCGGAAAAGACAATTCTCTCTTAAGACCAATATTTCAGATAGTGACCCATTCAGAATGACTCCAATTTGCCCAAGTATAGCTGTCCACTAATACCACCTATCCATATCAATCTTCTGTATTCCATTAGTTAATGCTGCGTCTCAAGTGTTATGAACTACCGTATGTACTCGCGTATAATTGGAGTCCAAAGGCAAACAACATAGACCCTGATCTGCCATCGCATAATGCGCCGGCAGATCAGGGTCTATCTTGTTTGTTCTACTGATTAGTCCTTACAAACTGCATAGACTCTGATCTGTCGGCTCATTATGCGACGGCAGATCTGGGTGTATGCAGTTTGCAGTTGATATTAAATTGTACGCGAGTACATACGGTACCCACGAATTGTTAGAAAGATCGCATAACGAACTTATGATGCTAGGCCTAGTATTACCTAAAGTTTGTGAGCTGTTATTAAAGTCTAAAAAATGTTTGGACACTTTGTAACTCTACATAGTTGGAGTCTATAAAGTTAAAACCTAATAGCTTTTTAACAGATTTTCTTAGATTTATTTTCTCTTCATGCATGCTAAATTTCTTACATACATACATACATACATACATACATACATACATACATACATACATACATACATACATACATACATACATGCATGCATGCATACATACATTCATACATACGTACATACATACATGCATACAAACATTCATGCATACATACATACATACATACATACATACATACATGCATGCATACATGCATACATACATACATACATACACACGTACATACATACATGCATGCACACATTCTTACATATAAGATGCATGGATACATACATACATACATACATACATACATACATACATACATACATACATACATACATACACACGTAAATACATACATGCATGCACACATACATACATATATGATGCATGGATACATACATTCATACATACGTACATACATACATGCATACAAACATTCATACATACATACATACATACATACATACATACATACATACATACATACATACATACATACATACATACATACATACATACATAGTATATGATTGCCCATGAAATTATATTTATGTATAAGCTTGTATTTTCAATCTTTGGGTTCCATAAATATTAATTTGCTTTACTGCTTTCAGACTGTAGGTTTAACTGCACAGAGACGAGTTTTACCTGTGCATGTGGCATGTGCATTCCCATCCGAATGAAGTGTGATGGGTTTCCACATTGTCCCGACGGCTCAGATGAGTTTAATTGTGGTAAGCTTGTATTATCTATCTTTAATTTACATTCTCAGCTCTGACTGTTGAACGTGCAAGTAAAAACGCAGTTTTGTGCGTCACATTCAGAATTACCGAATGAGCATGAAACCCTTCTAAAAATTATTCTTAACTAAATTTTCACAGGAAGCTTTGACTATTTATTTGATGAAAAGCATACAATGTAACCCTAACGTCTATATTGATATTTGTTGGATGTATGTCAGATATTCACAAATAAGATTTATTCAATTTCGTTAAAATCTTAATGAATGCGAGTGTGTCTCTGTACCTTTACAATCAAGTTGTGGATGAAGGGGAAAAATGTGCAGGGTGTAATATTAACTTGATTTCTTCACCCCAATTGACTTTTTTAGGCACGGAAATAAGTATTAATATCAGTCTAATAAAGCTGAAGTCATTATTAGGTTACACAATTACAGTTATCTTAGAAACTTAAAACATATAGAGACCAATTTTTTTTCCTCGTCATTAGACCTTAATTTTGTTGATTTGTTCTTGTTTTGGGTTCGAGAGATTTCCACCCCTCCAATGTATATCGTATAGGATCTATTAAATTTTGCGAAACATAGTTTGCATTACTAATAATAGTAACAAACTGTATGGTTTTTCTAAAATTAATAACTTCTGTCCAATATCTCTATAATCATGCTTACATAATACCGAAAATAATTGATACAACATTGTGCGAGACAATTGTCAGAAGATGCAATTGACGCACAGTCAGCCTTCAGACAATCATCCGAAGAAACCTGTCTTTCCACCACTGCTCTCCTATTACGCAGTGACGAATTTATGATTTTTGCCGCCACTAGGCACTGTCAGAGGTGTTGCTTCCCCCCCCCCCCCCCCCGTTCACAACAAAGCCTTAAAACCAGAGCATGTAAAGGCAAAATTTAAATAACCCCAAATTTAACTGGAGCTTGTTTTTTTCTTCTTCACAAAATACATATTTTTTTTCAACAAAGCCAGATATTCATACTTTAAAATCTGCGGCCCACAATGTGCCGCCCTAGGCAGCTGCCTTGTGTGCCTAATGGGAAATCTGCTACTGCAGTGACGTAGGTAAAAAAAAACGTCCCTACCCACACAGACTGCATGACCACCGAGTCAGCCTTGTTTTGAGTCATTTTTTTTCGTTTAATTTTGGCGAAAAAGATGAAACGTTAACAATAGCATTGCTAGAGTTGCTCAGTTAAGGCTTAGAGTTTCTATAATGTTCAATACTTATTGCGAATCTCTTGAAAAATGAGGTAAGAACAAAAAGCAGGCGTTTCAGCAAGAAGGTTGCAGGCATCAAGTTGCAGTGGCAGTGGCGTTTCGACAAAAGCGAGAGCGGTACCTCGGGAGAACTTGTCAACTTTATTGACGTTTACTCCGTGGCAAAACAAGAACTTGAGCATCTGGTTTCGTCATCATTTGGACACCAATACCTGTTCAGGAGGAACTATTTATCTTCTGTGTTGCAAGCTTTCATATAAATTCTAACACTTTTGATTTTGTTCCAACTTTAGAGTGCTTCGATTTTAACAGTTGTTATTCTGTGTATACTCACATATTATGCGCGGTATTCAGTAATGGTGAGCTTGTCACATGCAACTATTTAACTTAATTTTTTTCTGATTTCTGATCAATCATATTTTATTATTGAATGTCTTCCGCTGTTTGGGATAAGGCTTTCTTGAACTGTAGAGAGAGAGAGAGAGAGAGAGAGAGAGAGAGAGAGAGAGAGAGAGAGAGAGAGAGAGAGAGAGAGAGAGAGAGAGAGAGAATATGTGTGTCAGACACAGTCCCTTAATTTTCTTTGCCAAATCAACACAGTTAAGGTCATTTTTTTTATTCCGAACCACATCGGGAAAAGTAATTCATGATGACAAAACCTGCTCGAATGACTTATATTCTTTATATAGCAATAACCAATTTGGTCTAGAGGAATGAGCTGATTACTCTGGGGTTCTTTTGGCGGATTGGCTACAAGAGTTCGTTCCAATCTGATTGAAATCGAAATCTCCTACATTGCCAAATGCAGAGCTCGATTTTAATCAGAATGACTCAGTTCTAATTGCGGTTTCGCGACCAAAACATGTTCTTCATTACGAGTGAAATCGGCGTGGTTAAACCAGACAGGAAATATAGTTTCATGCATTTTATTTATACTTATAAAATATGTATTTGCACTGCTTATGTAAAATGACAATTTTTTCACTTTATTTGTGTATTTATTTGTGATTTTGTTTGCGAGATGCTTTATGCTTGTGTCCAGGGAAGCTTACCTACCACCTTCTTGACATCCTATTCTACCGAGGGAAAGGTTCGGTAACACTTAAGTTGGAACAATAACGTCATTCAGTAATGACTAAAGTTGCGATGACGACTAAACAATGACCAGAGATGAAACATATTCTTCGTCACAGTCATTAACAGACAACCCTGCTTTCGTTCAAACAGGATGTACCGGATTTGAGTGCTCAGACGGAACCTGTCTTCCCTTTAATCGAAAGTGTGATGGATTTCCAGATTGCACGGACGGGACAGATGAATCAAACAAAGATTGCTTCCGTAAGTAAAACTAATAAATCTCATTCATATAGTCTCTATTTTCTTAAAAGCAGAACAAGTTAAATATTTATCCAACGATTTATAAAGTCATAACTATTCTATTTCAAAGCAGTACGAATGAAATATTGGTAGAATGATACAAGTCATATAGTCTTAGTTTGTTATTGCATTCGTGTAGTAAACAGGACTGGGCAAGACGAGGAAATTATATTAAGAGCTTCTTCTAAACTCAGTGATAATGGAAGTTGATAAACATATTTCAGTTGAAAACGATTAATTCTTGTTCACGCGATGAAGCATGCATTTTTCGTTCCACAGATTAATTCGTGTCCACGCGATAAAGCATACATTTTTCGTTGCACAGATTAATTTGTGTCCACGCGACGAAGCATACATTTTTCATTCCACAGACAACTCATAGATAAAAAGATCGCTGTCTTCTAAAAGATAAAATAATAACTTATTTGTTAGATTTTAATATATTTACGACATATGAAACTATAGTATAATAGTCCTTGATAAGTATGGAGTCGTCAGTCAAAAAAAGTGTTAAGGTTTTCATTTTCTGGTGAATTAGTCGTTGAGCTTTTGATGTGTCAAATTATTTGTCTTCTCTGAGACTACGGTCAGGTTTTAAAATCGAATTTATTCTAAGATATATTATCTGAGATTTCGAAACATCAGCCTATATTTTTAGCACCAATTTCATGCAACGAAGGGAAGTTTGGGTGTGCTGATGGGAGCAAATGTATAGACAGGGAAAAGCGTTGTGATGGAGTCACAGATTGCCCAGACAACTCGGATGAACATAATTGTAGTAAGTACATGTATATGGAAATTATATATCATGCAGATGGAAATAAGTTGACGTTTTAAATGAATGATTCTTCGATGTTGTCAGTATATATGAAATATAGTCAGAGTTGCTTGCATCTTTTTTTTGATGGGAATTAACGAGCAATCAAATATATGAAAAGGTAGAAGTTAAACTACAGAATGTAAAGAGATATGTTTTACTTGAAGCTCTGAATTTTCTCACACTTGAACCAAAAAAAGTACCCAGCAGTTATCCTCCAATTACAGATTTGATTGTACAAAAGATTTTGTTTTCGAGTGGACCATGTATCGGTAGACATTCAGCATCATTAGTCACTGTTCCTTTAAGTTTGCTTGCTTTTCTTCATTTTTGTTTCGTTCTTTTATTTAGCACAGTTTTATTAAAAATTATATAATCATAGTACATGGAACACAAGCAATATGATCTTATATGTATCATTCATGAATTTTGCAATACCATATTATATTGTAAAAACGGCATAGTACATAATATTCAAATAATGATATTAATAGTGCAGTATTTCATATAATTTGTTTCCATATCTTTTTGCACCAATAATATAATGATTATTTATGCTTTATAATGAACATGTTTTGAATAAAGGGTCATAATGGGATAACAATATCTGAACATTTCTCAATTATGAAAAACAAATAAACCTGACATTCCGCAGAATGTCTCAAGAAAAAAACGTGTAGCATTAAAGAAGCATTTTAGTAATAAAAAATCCGGAATTATAATTACACTCAGAAGGAAATCTCTTGCCCTTCCTTACTAAGCTTCCATATATATATATATATATATATATATATATATATATATATATATATATATATATATATATACATTACAAGTATGAATTAGTTTCCATTCAATAATTTGTTTCGCTCAAAATCCTGCGAGTTTTGGTTTCTTTCTACTTATGATATTCTTTCCCTTCAGAAAAGGAGGATCTCTGTCGTCCAGCACAAGTTTTTTTTTAATATTGAAATTCTTGGTGTAGATTATATTTGGTGCATTCAGATTTGTTCCTCAATGCCGCAGTGGCTCAATGGTTAAAGCACTCACGGTACTAATTATTGGGAAGAATTGGAACCAGGTGAAGATAAAATAGAGTATATATGGGTTTTGCTGACCAGGATTGGTTGATAATGAAAGTAAACTTGTAGTGAAAAGAATCTGTTGATGGAATTTCAGTCCATTTGCAGACCTGAGTTTGGAAAACTCGTTTCTGAAATTAGCAGCTGACTCTTTGGTGCGGGATTGAAAACACATGTTTCAAACACATGTAGATCCATAAAATGCCGCGGCTCATATTGTTTTCTCTACAGAGAAGCTTGCATCAAAGATATGTCTATACTGATAAATATAGGTTTGATCATGAGCATTCAGAAATGTAAAGCTATTGAATTTTTAATATCATGGTGTTTGCATAGGTTTACTAATGGAGCTGAATTAGTACCGTGAGTACTAAAGCGTTGGACTCGTAAGTACAAGGGTGCTTATTTGATTCCCTACCTTGGATCAGCCTAAATCTACTACCGCGGTGTATTCTTGGACAGGTCACTTTCTTGTTTTTGCCTAGATACAAAATAACCATTATGTGTTGCAGTGCCGTTCAATGCCAAACCACAAACATTCGATTGGGTGGGTGGGGGCGGTAGCTTCCTCAACTAAGCTTCTGTATTATTATATCATAAGCGAGTCACGGTAGCTATGGTGGTAGAGTGTCAGACTCGTAATACAAGGGTAGCTGGTTCGATATCGGCCCATTCTAACCCAGGTTGGCTGCCTCAGTGTGTCCTCCCATTTCCTAGGTGTGATATAGCCAAATGAAAGTGCCATTATAAACCAATAAACAGCAACACGTTGACTACCATAAAGCGCACGTCACATCAATGATCTATGCTCAGGTTTCAGGCAACATATATGAAACTGTTGTTATCTCTTTGGGGCGGTTTAATTTGAAATAAACGTACGACATGGAGTAGAAAATTATTTGTTAACTTTACAGACGATATAATTTCTCACAAAATAAAGTGTATCGAGTGATGCAGATGCGCACAACAGTTAAGATGAAAAATGTTCTTCTTGTGTTCTTCTCAAAATATCAGAAAAAAGTATATTGTCCCGTCTAATATATGAACGTCAGCAAAATAACACGAAGTTACCATGACTTTGACAAGACTTACAATCTTATCTGAGTCTATAACGCCGACAATTTCAGATAATAGGAGCATACATTTGACAAAAGAGCATCTGCTTTGCTGAAGTTCAGCCGAAGAAGGAGCAGTTGTGGCTCAGAGGTTCGCGTGTCGGCCTCGCGACCGGAATGGTGTAGGTTAGAAACCTAACATCGGATCAGCCTTTATCGGCTACCGTGGTGTGTCGTTGGGCAAGGCATTTTACTCGAATTGCCTTGGCACTAAATAACCTACTTGTGTTGGTGTGCCGTTAAAGACCAAACAAAACCGAATCATCCAAACAAACGGCTGGATAAAGTTAATAAAAAGATTCAAATATGAAACTTTATTTTGCAAGACAAACAAGCAGTATGGTGAAGAGTCTGTTTGATACACAGCTCTTCCATGGTGTAAGGATTACATATGATACGCTTTGTCTGAATACATCAGCAAGTAATTAATGTTTCTTTAATAATTAAAAATATATAATCAAACATCAAAAGAATTGCCTTAATCAAAGAAAGGATGCAGTTGGCGGTATGATTGAAAGGAAACGGTGCAGTGACGTAGCAAGAAATTCTGCCCCCCCCCCCCGCGCCTGAATTCTGGGGCCCCCCTCCCAATAACAAAAAGTTGTTTTATGGGGTAATTTTTGGGTCCCCACTTTGCTCTCCCCCTCCTCCCGCAGTTGCGGTGCCTTCTTATTACTCTTTTTTATGCCACCGAAAGCGTAAATGATATTAATGTCACTATCATATACTGTAAATCGTAATATTTTTACGTCATAAAATTTTTGCGAATACAATCAATTCAGTAGAATACAATCAAGTCAGTAGAATACAATCAATTCAGTAGAATACAATCAAGTCAGTAAGTAAGCGACATTAAATTTTAGCGAATAGCTGATGCTTAATACTAGTATAATATTTGGCCAAAAATATTGTAGTTAATATAGCCTCCTTGCTTACGTGGCTAAAATGATGTGGTTTACGGTAATTTTTTAGGATAACACATGTATCAGAGATGCATTTAAAGACGAACAGTCTTATTGTTATATTGTCTCCATTGAAATTAACATTTTTATGTCAAATTTCAAATATAGACATATTACGCAACAGAACAAGTACGAATCAAAAAGTCTACGGTGAAATTAATTATTCTGCGAAAATATGAATTGATGAACGACTATTGAAACATTGTTATCCAAAGCATGAAAGGATTTCCCTTTCATCAATGCAGAACAGCCAATGGTTCTATATTCTTGCAATGGTGACATCTTCATTTTCGTCACATCTCAAAACTGACCATCGTTTTGGCACTGCGAAACTTCCAGGAAAGTCTCTGTTCTAAAAGAAGTTTGGATATTATATCTGAAACGAAGTAAATCTCCTATGTTGTTTATTGAGCTACCTTTTGCTTGTTTTAATGTGTGAAGAAAGGTATATATTTTACGATTTCTTCCTTGAGTTTACGAATAGCATGGGACACCAAATCAAGCGTACTTTGTCTTCATTCTTCATATATTTCTTCTACCTTTGTCTTAATTGCTCATTATTGTTTGAAGAAAAAAAAAATTCTTTATTGTGCCCCCCCCCCTCCCCCACCAAACTAGAACGTAACGAGGCATACCATATACAGCAATACACTAAAATTATGTTATATTATACCCCATCGGTCAATCTGTACTCACTGAGAGAATGCTCAGAAAGTTCTTCATAACAAATGTTGTACACAATGAACGTAACGCTGCATGAAAATATGAATGTCCTTAATATACAGCTGAATTACTAGAGTATATATTAAATAGGGAGTGTTGGTCAGTAAATCTAATAATACAAAGATTTCACATGATTTCACGGTATACAGTATATCTAATATAATATTTAAAACTGTATACCACACACACACACACACACACACACACACACACACACACACACACACACATATATATATATATATATATATATATATATATATATATATATATATATATATATATATCCCTCTCCCTTGAAAAGAAAATTGAACTACGTAAATAGTATATTACATATACATTTTCACTGGTCAGAATTTTCACTGGTTAGAAACTGTCTAATATAGCTGAATCGTACCGCCCAATATTTGTCTCTTCAAAGACAATTAACAGATTTTAAGATATACAAATACTGCTGACATCAAAAACCTTCCTTCTTGAAATAGTTAGAAAATCCAAATAAAGTTACCTTTGATCAGGCAGGTCTTACGCAACTACCGTATGTACTCGCGTATAAACAAATACCAACTGCAAACTGCATAGACCCAGATCTGCCGTCGCATAATGCGCCGAAAGATCTGGGTCATGCAGTTTGTAAGGACTAATCAGTAGAACAAACAACATAGACCCTGATCTGCCGACGCATTATCAGGGTCTATGTTGTTTGCATTTTGACTAAGTTATACGCGAGTACATACGGTAATCGAATTCATTATATGTTGTCACATACGATTATACAGTATTAAAAAATAGAAGAAGAAAAAATCTTTAAAAAAATTCTCCATTTATCTCAATTTGCAAAATATTACTAGACACACATCATGGCAAAGAGAAAAAAACACGTTGCAGTATTTTAATGAATGTATACACTCTTGAAATGGTATACCGTCAAAACTGGACGTAAACGTGGCACTAGAAGTATCTTTTCCACGTATGTTGATAAAAACCCACATTCATGTTTAATAGTCTACCAGATAGTGTCATATTATAGTGGCGTAAACGTCTGCAAATGTATGGAGAAAAAAAAACATGTATGAAAATGTATGAAAATTTTATGAAAAAAATAAAATAAAAATGAAAGCACCTAGCATGTTTATAGGCTTTCTGACACACCATAAAAAAAACCTAGGTACTTTTTTCTGTCAGCCATGTTGTGATGGCCAACAGGAAACCGCGTCACATTAGTTGCGTGATACCGGCAGAAAAAGTTATAGCTCTTTGTAGGGTAGATAAATCTGTTCGATTATTATTTGGAAGTAGTCTCACTTACTTACACATGTAGAGTAACGGATAGACTCGTATTAATTCTCTGTTTTATTTACAAATTTTTCGCAGATCGAATCGGTAAGGCAGGTGAGAGCAACTTAGAAATATAGGGTATACTTTTCTTTTCGTAAATTTGGCTTTGGTTATGGAACAAACTACATGTATCACCCCACCTCTCTCCCGTGTGTTTTTGTTTTTTACACCTCTGTCTGTTAGACAACACAGATAACGTCTCTCTTTTTTCTTGAAATTCAGTATTTTTAAACATTACATACGTCTTACTCTGTAGAACTAATGGAACACCTTCATGGTGGTCACTGTTCTTTTATGCAAAACCCCATAGTACTGTGTTTCCCTAGTTTTATTATTATAGTTACCAGCAATATCCTTTTCATCACCTGCTCATTTATTTCCATTGTTTATTATTCTGATAATATGCGAAATAATGTATCAGTGATGGTTCCTTTGATAAATAGATACTTAGTCGTTCTCGAATTTATTAACTGGAGTAGTCCATCAATAATTGTTTTTGAATTATTTCAAGTAGTGCACCTTTTTGGCTTGGCGATATTCAATGATTTAAAAGGGAAAATTAATCTTAATTTACATACATACATACATACATACATACATACATACATACATACACACACACACACACACACACACATATATATATATATATATATATATATATATATATATATATATATATATATATATATCCCTGTGCTTTTATTAAGAAATGGTGGTGGAATATTAGTTTGCTTTGTGAAGAATTCATTTCCAAATGCTTAGACTTGCTTTTCTGCCTACAAATACATTCTGTATTTTTCTGTTAATATTTAGCCAAATCTTATTAAATGTCAACCCACCTACCTAATACTTCTACTACTACTAATAATAATAACAACAACAACAACAATCAGCAGTAGCAGTAGCATGTACGTGATCTGCAATTCATTTATCAGTTGATAATAACCATGAAGATTACATACAAGCGTCACACACACATACACACATACACATATATATGCATCTATACATATATAATAATAATAATAATAATATTAATTTACTGTCTTTAATTTGTGTTTTAAAAATGCTTTTTTGATAGAAAAATAGTTCATAATGATATTTAATTGAGAAGTATGTTCCTAAGTGTAATAGTTAGGCGTATCGATAGGTTCCAAAGTGTAATAGTTAGGCGTATCGATAAGAAAATCAACAATAAAGCTGAGAACAAAAGTTGGATCATAGTTTTAAAAATAAAACAATTCCCCGCAAGTTTATGCACAGATTAAAAAGAAATCACGTATTTGATTTCGAGTAAATACTTGATTTTGTACAGAAAGTGAAAGACTTCGCAAAATTACCTTGGGATATATTTTGGTTAATCTTTCAACAAACATTTGTATACACAGTACTTTCAATTCTGTAACACTAATTTTGCTAACATTCGATATATTTCGCGAAGATATTTGCTTCTTGTTGAAGAAAAATCATTAGATAATCTAGGATTAGTTTGGTAATAATTTTAGTCTATACATTTTCAAACTTTCTAAATAGCACTACTAGAACCGTGTTGCTCTTCATTCTCCTTTCCATATGCAGTGCATGCAACCTGTTCTACTAAAATCTATAGCGTAGATTACCCCTATATATTATGCAGGTGCTTCACCCTCTCCCGCTACCCCTACTCCAAAGGAAATTCCAAAACCAACTACAGAGGTTGACCTGAGCACGGTAGAAGGTTCTGGTACCGTTGTCGACGATCTGGAATCCGTGACAGCTTCTAGCGATGAGCCGTTCAATTGTACCGCAGAGTTTTTAAAAAGGGTTCAGGAGGCTCAGCGGTATGGTTACCATCCCCCTCCTCCTCTTGTATCCGAGGGGATACTTAGAGAAAAGCAGTGTCAATCTCTGGAAGAAAGCCGATCAAGGGGAAAGAGAGACAGGCAGATCGCGCAGTCTGTTTTGGGAGAAGATAGCGAGGACTTTATCATAGATGTTGAAGACTTGGCGTCACTGTCTAGTGCAAAACTAACCGGTGCAAAGGCCAGCAAAGCTAGTGCAGTGTCTTTAGCGAGCCTTTTCATCATTTGTTTACAATTTGTATTAGTTGCTGTTGTCTGATTTCTTAGTCTCTGTGTATCTGCATGATTTATGGATTATTAAATATACTGTAAACCAACTTTTTTTGTAAGGCCACTAAATTTTTTGCAGTTTCTTAATGTAAAAAAGTTCGAGGCTCATCCTTAATTTTAACAGACGGGCTTGACCGTATCCGGTAGGTGGAAACATTTGGTTTACTCAGGTCTTATTCTTCATCTTGCCTTAAAATTTCCAAATTCTGTTATCGTAGAATTTCTGAAAATTAATCTCGGATAATCTCTGGAATAAATGTCAACATGTCATTTGCACTATATATTTAGTCGTAAAACAAATATGACAGTCTAGAATTATTTTATTCACCATCTGTTATTCCCTTTAAATGGTTTAAAGGGATAAAAACGAAGACAGTCACTACAGCAAATGAGCCTAACAGCAGTTTCTAATTGGTTGAATGCCAGTGGTGACGTATGAATAAAATTTGGGATTACTTCACGGAATGCGTATTGTGAAAACCTATTTTGAGGCTATACATTTTGCGAACGCGTTTCCTCCTTTAACTCGGCAAAATTAATAGCAGAAAGAAAAAGTTGTTTTACAGAATGCAATACTTACTTTGATATTATGTACAGATGTGCCAAATATTTTATAATTTTGTACATTAATACATACTCACTAAATTTCTAATGTGCCTTTGTTATCGTTCATATTCACTATAATTGTCAACATTTACATACAGAACTGTCCTCATACACCAGTAACTATGTATACTAGTAAACTATATAACAGAGAAACACCTTTTTAGATCCATTGTATTTCACAAATTACTAAGCTATTTAACATTATAAATTAACTCATCATAGGAAATATTTATACATATATGTATCATTCTGCCTTTTATATGAATAGAAAGAATGTCTTGGAAGTTGAAATCAGTAGCGACGCGAGGGTCAATTGCCCCCGGGTGCCAGGCGAGGAGTGGGGAGCACCGTAGGGAGTTTTTTCTTTCTTTTTGCAGCTGTAACCGGGACATAGAGATGGGTTGGGGGTGGGGGTGGTGGTGGTGGTGGTGGTGGAGGTTGGCAACTGACATAAAAACTGTTCTTTGTGGAAAAGTACGGGCGCCACTAAATAACATTGTCCCCGGGCGATTGCCCCCGAGCGCCTCGAACCCTCGCGCCGCCACTGGTTGAAATCTTATACTTTGTACATGATTTTCATTTTGCAATAATAGTTTCATTGTACGATAGATTTACGTGTAATTTCGGCATAGTTCTTATAGTGGTAAGGAAAATCTGGCATGACTTGATGGTAGGTTGAATTCGATTTTTTTTATGAATTTATTTTTTCGGTATGTAAGTTAATTTGTAAGTATGTGGTCATTACGCAGCATCAGTATCACCATATTAACTAAAATAAATTTGCACACGTTGAAAATTTTAAAATTCAAAATATGCATCTATGACATCTTTATATCGATTTCAAACAACAAAAATACTCCAATGGCACTCTGGCTTCAAATTCTTCAGGAATCAAACCTCAAGTCATCTTGTTTGATATGGTCTCTGAAAAGAAACTTCTTTCTGTCTATGATAATGTCTAACATTTAGAAAGGAAAGGATTGCAAATGTTACAATGAACGGTTATGAGACAACCCGATCATGTTATCCACACTTCGCAAGAGAAGTGAGCTAGAAAAGAGGTCACAACTAAGTGATAGTTTTCATCGTTGTGGTTGATGCCAAATATAAATGCTGAAACATTATAAATGTTGAAAATAACAAAATAACTATTTTCCAAACCATTTGTTACTTCCGCATCAACATATGTTTTGTGCTTTTGTAATAAATATAAAGAGAACTAACTGGTGTTAGATATAAACTTATCTAACCTTCGCATCATGTCAGACTGATGTATCAAAATCAATTTTATTTGATCTCTTATTCTTTCTTTTCAAAACTGGTGATGCCATTGGCCCACTAGATCTATCTTATTTATGAAAATATACTAGTATTAAGTTGAGAAATGCAGATCGCCCAATGATAATGACGATATTTTGTTGCTCATATTTTAGAAACATCCTATTTTCTAGTAGACGTAATTGGGGAATTCAAACGACAATCATAAGCGTAATCTACGCAATACAATGGCAAAGTTTAAGGTTAGAATCACGAGTTTACTCAATGTTTGTCCATACAAGGTACTTTCAAACGGAATCAAATTACAACTAAATCACTGGATCACATTTATACTTCTTCCACTCGTATGGTATACTTGTTCTTGCATTTAATATATAAACATCTATTTTATATCTATGCAATATACTATTTCTCATAACCATTAGCTCCCCCCCCCTTTAACTGAAATGTGCGAAAAAGTTACAAATATTGTGTTTTATATACATTTAGTTCTTATTGACACGAGTCATTATAGCGTCCAGGCCAGTGCAGGTTGGCTACCTCGGTGTGTCCATGGGAAAGGCACTAGGTTGCATTTCATTGGCATGATATAGCCAAAAATGTGTTAAAAGTGCCGTTAAAACGAAGAAAAACAAAACAAAAACTACATTGATTAGAGAGCGAATAGAAGTTGCTTTACACGTAGATGAACGTATTATGGCGTATAGTACTAGTAGTATAGTCTTAAGCTCCTGTTGGAAGTGAGAACTGTGGCTGTCTAAGACAGGTGGTTACATTATAGAGATTTCTAAAAAAATCTAGTTTAATCGATCTTTGAAAAGTGACTGTTTAAGACTGGTCTTTTTCCTAATACAGGTGTCCTTTAAAGGTGAACTGACACTTTCTCCACACATTTTCCCATAATTTCATGCACTAGTGTACTTTTGTGTCTGCTTTTATGTTATGATCATTTTTTAACAATGTGATAACCAATTACATGCTTAAAGGTGAATTTAAAATTGCACTGAATGTGTTATTTCACGTCAAAATGAAATATTGGACTCGCTTATTTTTCATTATTGTGACGTCACTTGAGTCCAATCAGGTTGAGATGGTTTACGTAGTATTGATATTTTGATAAATCTAACTGTGACGTCACTCGAGTCCAATCAGGTTTAGATGGTTTATGTATTATTGATATTTTGATAAATCTAACTCTGTATATACTATATAATTGTATTGTGTCTCTTAATTGAATAAAATAAACTTTATAATAGCACATACGTATATTTCACTCGTAAATCACATACGTATATTTCACTCGTAAATCACATACGTATATTTCACTCGTAAATCTCATACGTATATTTCACTCGTAAATCTCATACGTATGTTTCACTCGTAAATCAACATACGTATATTTCACTCGTAAATCACATACATATATTTCACTTGTAAATCACATATGTATATTTCACTCGTAAATCACATACGTATATTTCACTCGTAAATCACATACGTATGTTTCACTCGTAAATCAACATACGTATATTTCACTCGTAAATCAACATACGTATATTCCACTCGTAAATATCAACATACGTATATTCACTCGTAAATCAACATACGTATATTTTACTTGTAAATCAACATTTCGCTGGTGGTTACATTAAAGAAAAAGGAAATTTTGTGCCACACTTCTAATAGGATTTGACAGATTCGAGTCGTGTGTATCGCCTTCGAAGTCGTACATTTGTAGTAACTGTCATAAGTGATGACAAGATTATTTCCAGGTATCAATGTTTCCACTGTCAATCTGCACTAAACCCGCTATCAACGTTTATAGTCTATTTGTAGTACTAGACTGTCAAGACTTCACTTATCACATAGGCCTACAGGTGTCAAGACTTCACTTGTCACATAGGCCTATAGGTGTCAAGACTTCACTTATCACATAGGCCTATAGCTGTCAAGACTTCACTTGTCACATAGGCCAATAGGTGTCAAGACTTCACTTATCACATAGTCCTATATGTGTCAAAACTTGACTTATCACATAGGCCTATAGGTGTCAAGACTTCACTTATCACATAGGCCTATAAGTGTCAAGACTTCACTTCTCACATAGTCCTACAGGTGTCAAGACTTCACTTGTCACATAGGTCTATAGGTGTCAAGACTTCACTTATCACATAGGTCTATAGGTGTCAAGACTTCACTTGTGACATAGGCCTATAGGTGTCAAGACTTCACTTTTGACGTAGGCCTATAGGTGTCAAGACTTCACTTGTGACATAGGCCTATAGGTGTCAAGACTTCACTTATCACATAGGCCTATAAGTGTCAAGACTTCACTTCTCACATAGGCCTATAAGTGTCAAGACTTCACTTATCACATAGGTCTATAAGTGTCAAGACTTCACTTATCACATAGGCCTATAGGTGTCAAGACTTCACTTGTGACATAGGCCTATAGGTGTCAAGACTTCACTTTTGACGTAGGCCTATAGGTGTCAAGACTTCACTTGTGACATAGGCCTATAGGTGTCAAGACTTCACTTATCACATAGGCCTATAAGTGTCAAGACTTCACTTCTCACATAGGCCTATAAGTGTCAAGACTTCACTTATCACATAGGTCTATAAGTGTCAAGACTTCACTTATCACATAGGCCTATAGGTGTCAAGACTTCACTTATCACATAGGCCTATAGGTGTCAAGACTTCACTTATCACATAGGCCTATAAGTGTCAAGACTTCACTTATCACATAGGCCTATAGGTGTCAAGACTTCACTTGTCACATAGGTCTATAGGTGTCAAGACTTCAATTATCACATAGGCCTATAGGTGTCAAGAATTCACTTATCACATAGGTCTATTGGTGTCAAGACTTCACTTGTCACATAGGCCTATAGGTGTCAAGACTTCACTTGTGACATAGGCCTATAGGTGTCAAGACTTCACTTGTGACATAGGCCTATAGGTGTCAAGACTTCACTTTTGACGTAGGCCTATAGGTGTCAAGACTTCACTTGTGACATAGGTCTATAGGTGTCAAGACTTCACTTATCACATAGGCCTATAGGTGTCAAGACTTCAATTATCACATAGGCCTATAGGTGCCAGAAAGCACTATGAAGTCTTGGTTATTATATCTAAATAACTTTTCGCGAAAACAGCTTTCGAAACTCTGATTTGAAAAGACATTTTTGCATTATGCAACACGTATTACGTTTTTCCCACGTGTATAGACACGTTATCAATGAGTCATTCATCACCATTACAAAACATGTGTGTACAATTTATCAGACTAATACTTGGTGAAACCAGAGACATATATATATATATGTCTCTGGTGAAACTTGTCAAGATTGATATAGAAAGGCTCTACAAATTGTTTTCAATAATGTCTATTTAAATGAGAAAAAGTAACCATTACTTTCCACTACGAAGACTTTAACGAAAATTCGGTTACTTATTATTTCATCAAACCCGTCAGTTTAGTCTATTCTGTAATGCCAAAGAAGTACTTGACTATATATATATATATATATATATATATATATATATATATATATATATATATATATATATATTATTATATGTATGTATGTATCCGATTTTTAAAACTCGGCACTAAATGGACCATTTGGTCGATAAAATTGATCTTTAAGCTCAAATACTAACAATATAATAACATTTTAAATCATCAGTTATGAGACTCTATGTATAGTCTGACTAATATCTGCGCTATTTAGTCTTAAAGATAGGTTGTAATACCAAGCGCTATTGAGTGTTAAAGGTAGGTTGTAATACCAAGCGCTATTTAGTCTTAAAGATAGGTTGTAATACCAAGCGCTATTTAGTCTTAAAGATAGGATGTAATACCAAGCGCTATTTAGTCTTAAAGATAGGTTGTAATACCAAGCGCTGTTGAGTGTTAAAGGTAGGTTGTAATACCAAGCGCTATTTAGTGTTAAAGGTAGGTTGTAATACCAAGCGCTATTGAGTGTTAAAGGTAGGTTGTAATACCAAACTTCCAAAGTTCCAGTGTTTTTCAAAACCGATCACTTTCATTTAGTCAATATGGGATTGCAGAATACATGCAAGAACTACTTATCTCCTGAATGGAAGATCTTGACAACATGCAAGAACTACTCACCTTCGAATCTGAAGAGTTTGACAACGAAAGTGCTCCACGGGGCATGGGCAATATTACGTTTTGCAAAAACATATGCTAACAATTTTACGAAAATTGTACTTAGTTCAAATTACAGTCAAGACACAGACTGACTTTAGCAATTTGCAACTACAAGAAAGTAAAGGTCTCAAGTCTTTGGAACTATTTTGTAAGACTCTTAACATACGTGTGTGTCCGCTGAGCTGGTTGGATTTGGAATAACATACAAAACTGTATAGTAAATCGTCAGATAGCAGTGTCACTTACTTAACGACTGTGCAGAGTGGTTGTAATGCAAATGACTAATGTGACGTCATTGTCAAGGGAGATAAGCGATACAATACCAGTACCCACATTTTAGCTTATAACATACTTATTTTACTTTTTTTAACCCATAAAAGCAATTTTTATTTGATCAGTGAAGGGTACATTTAATAATACAATATAAATCTTACAAAGTGAAATTCCTTGTCAGTTCACCTTTGAGACCGGTTTCACTGTATTGTTCTTTCTTGAAGCAAATATGCAATATCATGGTAGCTACTGCCTTTGTTATTTTTCAAAGTAAAACGTAAGAAACTGACAAAACTATAGCATTCACGTCTTGTTTGTGTCGAATGTCTGTCCTTAGGATTTTACACAATAAACAACTAGAATATCAGCAAATGATGTTGCTCACTATTTTGTGTATCTTTGTATATAACCGAAACATTTGTATATAAGCAAAACATGCGTTATTTCGCACGTTGTATTTCCTTTCTTCTTCTTTTGAGCGAGTAGCGTATCGTTAGTGCACATTACCCTTACATTCTGAAAATATGACGGTTTTAATTAACAAGACAGTACTGAAAAAAGGCATAAATTTTTTAAGATGAAAATGACTTGAAAAAATATGACAATCTTGAAAATAAGACCCCAATTTTCTGGCAATTATTCGTTATATACTGGTATGTTATTGCCTTTATTGTGTATACAGACCAATGCAAAATATGTCAAATTACATGCATTTATTTTAACTTTTAAAATATTCCCGATTACCATTGATAATAAAATACGCAGTATTAAAAATGTAAATAGTAGGTTTAAACTGCCCCACAACTTCATGCGAAAGCGAACAAAAAGCAAGAAAAACGCATGCTTCGTGCATACTTATGTGGCATGCTTCGTGCATACTTATGTGGCATGCTTCGTGCATACTTATGTGGCATGCTTCGTGCATACTTATGTGGCATGCTTCGTGCATACTTATGTGGCATGCTTCGTGCATACTTATGTGGCATGCTTCGTGCATACTTATGTGGCATGCTTAAATATAACACGGTCTTGAAAATAAGCCTCAGAAATCCTAGCAAAAGAACAAGTAAGCGCAGATTATTTTCAAGATTTCATAGGATCTAGATGCTGTTCATTAGGAAGCTTGCATTATGAAATGGTTAACAATGCAATTTGCATTGTAGGCTGCAAGTGTACAACATTTGAATAAATTGGTCTTGTTGTGCAAAGACGTAAGGAATGTTTCTTCAAGCTTCACGTCTTTTGCTCTCTCTCTCTCTGTCTCTGTATCTCTCTCTCTCTCTCTCTCTCTCTCTCTCTGTCTCTGTCTCTCTCCCTCTCCCTCTCTGTCTGTCTGTCTGTCTCTCAATGCTTAGAGATTCAAGTTTAGTAAGCATTCTATGTAAACCTGCAATAGAATACCGATGCAGATTTTTATGGCAAACAAGTAACACCATCTGACCGTTGGTATACCACTAGAATCAAGTATTCATTAAGATTTTTTGATTTAGTTCAAACATATTTTTATTAGCGTTAAATGACAAAGGGGTGGGGCCATAGACACAGGTATTAGGAACAGGATAGTAGGAAATATCAGTCAACCTCACTTATCGTCTCCTTATCTCATTATCTACAGTCAGTAGAATGGCTATTACGCCCGGTGTTGCACGAGTAATTATATATACATTTTATTTATTGCGAAAGGAGCAATCTCCTTTGAATATAAAGCAGTTTATTTGATGCAAGTATCATGAGTTTTAAATAGTTTTAATGCATTATGAAATAAAGTGATTGCTTTAGAACTTTCGTTGCATGCCGTCAGCTTTTATGATTACGTCATTGTTTCAAGGAACGTTTTCATGTTATTTACTGTAGTACACGTTCACCCAGTCATATATCGATCGTCTATATGTTGCTTGTCACAAAGTACTTACGTCTATACAGTCATGTTATGACGCCAGTTTCTAATATGAAATCTGAACCATTGGTTTACAAGACAAACCTTGTCAAGCATTCTTACATTAAGAATAATGTAAAAGTATTGTGTCATGTTGACGATTAGACAATTTCATATAATTTCAAAATGATACCAATATGGCGCACATGTGAATGCGAGTTATTGAGCAAATAAGAGCAAAGTTATATGAAGAAAATAGAACTAGAGTCTATCTTTGAGAGTTTTATTGAAATATAAGAACTCCCTAAATGCTCTACAAAATTTGCCACTTATATAAAACATGTTTGGATTTACACATGAAAAACATAACATATGCAACCATGTCAAACATATAAAAAGTTAACGAACATTTACAACATGTGTTGAGTAAAACTCTGTAATAGCCAAAACGTATGTTTGACTCAAAACATGGAAAAATGTTAATAGCAAGCCTGTGAAGGTGTTAGATAACACATATGAAATTACATATTATATATATATATATATATATATATATATATATATATATATATATATATATATATATATATATGTATTACATATGTTTTTCTTATATGAACAACACAACGTTTGACGTGTGTGTGAACTTACATATTTTACATGTTTAGATGACATGTATTACGTATGTGAAATGAGTCTCAAACTTGCCTGTATAGAAGATAGATCTGCGTGAGATCAAACTGGTGCAGTCTTTGAAGGGAAGATGTAAGAACACTTTTACACTTCATGCTGTTTAGTTAAACAATTTCATACGGTTTAATTAAACAATTTCATACGGTTTAATTAAACAATTTTATACGGTTTAGTTAAACAATTTCATACGGTTTAATTAAACATTTTCATACGGTTTAGTTAAACAATTTCATAAGGTTTAGTTAAACAATTTCATACGGTTTAATTAAACAATTTCATACGGTTTAGTTAAACAATTTCATGCGGTTTAGTTAAACAAAATAAAATTGTAACGGTTCATTTATGTGGCAAACCACTTGTTGTAGGTATGTTCGTTGGTGTTGTTGTTTTCTTCGTGCTTCTCTTTTCAATAATTAGAAAGAATTCAAAAAAGTGAATAATAAACTTAAACATTGATGCTTGTAATTCATGTCGCAGATTTACAAAGTGATACATTATGAATTGGTATGTTTCTGTGTAATTATTTGAAACCAGTTACATCTGTCTTTATTCGCAGGACTGGGCTGATCAAGTTACTGTAAACAATGAACCTCGGGAAAAAGATATCCTTTTGGATTCCAAGGCAATGGATGTATCTCGGTAGGAAAGAAGGGCGAGAACAATGTTGTGTGTATTTTCTGACTAAAGTGATGTCAATGTGGTCATGTAGGCGCATTGACTCATCTTAAATTAAATATTAATTGTTGTTATAAAAATTAATACAAATGTAGTTTAACCAAAGTCTATTGAATCCTGATTATTGGATGCTCTGCACGTTAACTGACACGGAGAAACTTCGAGACGAAAACTAGTCCTTACAATATGCATAGACCTAGATCTGCCTATATATATATATATATATATATATATATATATATATATATATATATATATATATAGTCGCCATTTATGATTGTGATTTCTTGATAATGAAATCCCACAATTTCCAGACCTTTATTTTTATCCATTTTATCTAATTTTTGAAAACATATTTCAATGTATGCCCATGCTGACTGATTATGAGAACAGTTCAGAGGAAGATTACAATAATAACTAAATCAGAATATCCGTAATTATATGAATACTTGCTAATTGATGGGATTCAAAGTGCAAAATTATATAAAGTAGAACTCCTACCTACAGTACTTACTGTTTATTATGTTTTAATAATAATAATAATAATAATAATAATAATAATAATAATAATAATAATACACAGTAAATTGTAGGACTGTTTTCTAAATCAGTAAGTGTTCGGAATTCTTATCTGCCACACAATATTCATTTACAGCCGATTCGCAGCCAAACAAATCATTGACACCTGAGAACCATATAACTTTGATCTTATTTGTTACATATAATCCCATTATAATTAGAACAGGAATCTATAAGTAGTGCAGAGAGTAAAATGTTTCTTCATGCCATCCACAATGTCGTTTTTGATCACAGAAATGTCGTTTCCCCAACTTACCACCACGGATGGTGTATAAAGGAACTTGCGTCATAGCATGCCGAATAAAGCTTATCTAATGGTTCACAATTTAAATTCGAAATATAGGAAAACTAATCATTTTGAACTACCGTATATACTCGCGTATAATATGATCCCAACTGCAAACTGCATAGACCCAGATCTGCCTCGCATAATGCGCCGGCAGATCTGGGTCTATGCAGTTTGTAAGGACTAATCAGTAGGACAAACAACATAGACCCTGATCTGCCGGCGCATTATGCGACGGCAGATCAGAGTCTATGTTGTTTACATTTGGACTCGCGTTATACGCGAGTACATACGGTAAATGTCACGTGATTGAATCAAAGGTATATATAATGCTGTTGTGTAACATGTATACCAATTTAATCCTTGCCATTTTCTTCTAACATCTGACATATATATATATATATATATATATATATATATATATATATATATATATATATATATATATATATATATATATATATATATATATATATATATATATATATATATATATATATATAACAAGATGCGAAAAGATATCCTATATTGCAGACAGCGAATCTGGTAGTTGTAAATAACATCAATTTCATGTTTCTGGTTGTCGTAAATAGCATCAATTTCATGTTTCTGGTAGTCGTAAATAGCATCAATATCATGTTTCTGGTAGTCGTATATAGCATCAACTACATGTTTCTGCTATTCGTAAATAGCATCAACTACATGCTTCCGGTAGTCGTAAATAACATCAATTTCATGTTTCTGGTAGTCATGAATAGCATCAATTTCATGTTTCCGATAATTGGTAATTAAATTCTTTCCTGAAAAAATGTCCTCTTTTTATCGCGTAAGTTTATTTCGACAACGTAAAAATTGTAATATGCAATTTTGACCAATTAATACATGCTCAACACAGACACTGAATTATTTAGTAATTCTCGTGTATTATCTTATCTTTAAAGTACATTTTCATCATACAATGGTTACTTTAATCTTTTCTTTGCCTTTCATTAAACATTTATGGTTTTGAAATTATTTAGTTAAATATGTGAATAGGGTTTGTAGGATTCCAAAGAATAATTTGTTTTCTTCCATTTTCTATTTGCTCACTTCAACAGATGAATATAATTTTTTTTTAAAAACCTGCACTAGGCACAAGGATGTTCTATAAACTTTATCTAGCTTGTTGAATCAGACGGATTTTATCGAGTCGTAACTTTTTGTTGAAAATATAACCTATATAGTTAATGAAACAGAATATGAAAAAAAAAAAAAAAAAATTGATTTTAAATGTTAAGTTTCGTTTAGATTTACCTTTCTTGGAAAATGGAGTTCGCTAAATATTGGGACGGCTTTCCACATAGCATAACTACCGACAAAAATAATAATTTGTCGGTTATTTAACAGGATGTATACGTTTACATGCAAACTCAGCCCATTCACCGCAATTCCTTTCAACTTCAACACGCTTTGTTTTTGACTTCCCCATTTAACAACAACTTCAACACGCTTTGTCTTTGACTGTCTCATTTACCAACAACTTCAACACGCTTTGTTTTTGACTGCCCCATTTAACAACAACTTCAACACGCTTTGTCTTTGACTGCCCTATTTACCAACAACTTCAACACGCTTTGTCTTTGACTGCCTCATTTACCAGCAACTTCAACACGCTTTGTTTTTGACAGCCCCATTTACCAACAACTTCAACACGTTTGCCTTTGACTGCCCCATTTAACAACAACTTCAACACGCTTTGTTTTTGACTGCCCCATTACTAACAACTTCAACACGCTTTGTTTTGACTGCCCCATTTAACAACAACTTCAGCACGCTTTGTCTTTGACTGCCCCATTTACCAACAACTTCAACACGCTTTGTTTTTGACTGCCCCATTTACCAACAACTTTAACACACTTTGTTTTTGACTGCTCCATTTGCCAACAACTTCAGCACACTTTGTTTTTGACGGCCCCATTTACCAACAAGAGAGAATGAGCGTGTTTCTTCCTGTGACTACCTTGTTAATTTTTAAATGGCAGCACCGATTATTCTCCAACTGACAGGCCCGTCGAGAAGGGGGGGGGGGGGGAGGGTGAGAAATTGCCCAGGGGCCCGGCGATTTATAGGGGCCATCAGTGAACCCAGTTATAAAAAATAAATGAATCTTGCAGTAAATATTAAAATTTGTTCCTTGCAAGAGTCTGAGTTATTGTAGATTACATCAGGTTTTATATGCAATAGTGTACGCAGGTTTTTATTTGAAAAAAATTAAACTAGTTTTGGAGCCCATGACTGCTCTGCTCAGGGACCCGTAATTTCTGTCGGCGGGCCTGCCAATTAATAATGAATTTCTCGCAACAAACTCAGATTACATTCAGGAAACTCATTGATTCGACTGATCCTTTTTATTTTATTTACTGCGTGCTCTAAGTAAATCTGATTTTCTTTTTCCTGTCAACCATTCGTCTTTCTTTCTTTCTCTCCTCTTTCTTTTCTTCTTATTCTTTTCCATTTTGTTTCTAAACAAGTGTTTCAGTATTGTGATTTTTGTCTGTCTTTTGAATGGTGTTGCTATCATTACATGCTTGCCGCATCCTGTACTTAGATGTCTATGTATAATACTTGTAAACGAAAGGACTCTTGAATAAATTATGTAAACTTGTGATCCATTCCAACTGCTCTTCTTTACTTCAAGGCAATACAATTGCTGAAATGAAATTAAAATTAAAATTCCTTTACGATAAGAAAATGAAGCGTAAGACCTAAAAGTTCATCTATTTGTTTTGGATATTTTGAAAAGAGGCAAATATATCATCCTACCCATCGCATGTTATATACAATCTCCTGAATCTAATAATTTGATCTTTGTATCACGCTTAAATCTTTGTATCACGCTTAAATCTTTTACAACTTTTGTCTAATTGCATGGAACAGTTCTCAAGTTTATTTTGCTCCCCTCCCCTCCACAAAAGCACAAACAAAACTACGCATGGATAGGACCGATTTAGAAACCTCTATCCTCCACCTCGCTACCCATCCACTTATAGCAAGCTGGGTAAATATCGGACCAGTTAATACAATGCATCTTTCATCATAGGCGTGCTCACTCTTAGTCATTATGCATTGTGGCCTAAACACATTGCTATTAAAACTAATAAAATGTGTGATAGAATAAATTTCTGCCATACATATATATTCATACTCATGTGACGTGCTAGTTGCAAGATGCTAGGAATTTTTTTTTTCAAGTGTAATTAACGACATTGTTCTTGTAAAAAGTGATTACATACTTATGTACATATTTGCTGACGTATTCCATTTAACGTGACAATGTATTAATAAAAGTACAGTCTTCAAATACCCGTGACCCGATGCGAGCGTGCTCCCGACTGACTAGACAAACAATAAATTTTGTATATTCTCTGGCTCTTACCTTCGCACAGGCCTCACGTATAAAGATGTGGGATAGCTTGTTAAAAAGAAACATTTATCCACATTTAAATGACACCTAGATTATTGAAAAGTGTCACTCTAAAGGCGAATATAAGTAAGGAATCGAGGACTAGGTTTGAAACTGCAAACTGGACTTGCATTCCTTGTATCCTATTATGTATTTATGTACGGACGCGTGTATTAGAAGGGTTTTAAAACGTAAGTATTCACTCAGAACATAGTATTTTCATGATTTTGACCCATTTTAGTATCAAGCTTGCGTCGGGTACCCGTGGGAAAATCTTGCAAAGCTTCAGACATTCTGACACGGATTGCCCGCTTTTTTCATAAATACATTGGACCACCTCTAATGTACGTTATACATATATTTACATTTATCGCTATTGCACAAATAGTGCTAATGGACTTCAGGGTACAGATGGTGTATTGTTTGGGCAGAAGAAAAGAAAGACGCAAAAAAGAAGTGAGCGTCACCTTTGTTAACAATCAATTGTACAAACCTTTACTAGACTCTCGCTTGGGATAAATCTCTCAGAGTTAAGCGAAAGTCAGGTTGAACGAGACCAAAGTATTGGCATTTCGATTCAGTAGTCTGCTTCCCTTTGTATATAACTCACTGCTTTGTACATATTTTTCACATTGTACGTTCCTTCAATTGTTTTCTGTTAACTCATGGTTCTTTGTTCCCTTTGTTAAGCTTATTTTACTTCACATACCCCAGTAGGGTTTTTCATTTTAAATAGAATCCTGAATCATGTAGTCAGCATATTTCAATTCTGACAAAATCGAGTTAACAAAACGGACATGACCCCCCCCCCCTCACTACTAGTATGCATATCGGCAGTTCTAGACATAGTGAAACGTAATACGAATCCACATCTCTTTTTCGCGTAGGCTTCGTCCACGAGCAATAAATAAATACAAGACTGCGTCGAAAAATTATAATTCCAGAACTGTCAATATCGATACTACTTTAAAATTAATAGACCAGTTAGACTGGAATATTTCACAAAAATTAAAAAATTACTAGACTAGCCTAACCACGAAGACAATTAACGAACAAACAAAAAAATAATAATAATTTGAAATTTTCTTCATATCTTAGATCATGTAGCAAAACGACATTCTATTGAATTAAGCAGTTTTCACAGAGGTGATTAGAAAAAATGGAAGGGATAAAATGTATTCACAGCAAGTTGTGTCAAAGAATAACATTCAAGAGAACAAAAGTGTGAATTTGTTGATTTCAAGCATAAAGGAACGTATATTCCAATGATTGAGAAAATATACAGATCTACAGATTAAATTCAATGATAATAACATTGAAATAAGTAGCATAGCAAGATAGAAATATGGTAAATACAGTGCAATACGAGGAAGGAGTAAAAGTACGTATTTTGATGTGGGTAAATGCATAAATTTGTATTCGACTAAAGTTGCAGTACAATTGAAGATCTCGTAAATGGTACCAGAACAATTTACAATGATTCGACAGAAGAAATATGGAAAATGAACTTCAAGCAGATGCGAATTGTATTAAAGTGGGTAAAAATGAAGAAATAAAAGAGAAAAAGAATTGCATTTGAATGGGGAAAAGCAGTAAATATAGGTTCAAAGCATGTACAAAAAGGATATGCAATTTCACAATAATTTGCTAACTCTGAATAATCGGCTTTAGGTACAGATATAGCTACAATACTGTTTTTGTAGATCCTTGAGAAAGATTAGACGGCTCTAGTCCTAAAGTAATAGACTATAGTTCTAAAGCAATACACTACAGAAGAAAGATTGTCTGCATCTCAATGTAATTTAATTCAATTGAATGGAGACAATAACTCATACACACACACACACACACACACACACACACACACACACACACACACACACACACACATTGTTTATAATGTTTCAGAGGGGACTGGAATTTTAGAACGTTATATCCGAGCAACGTTATATCCAACCAAATTCGTTTATTTTTAAAAATGTTTATGTACTTGTCCATGTCGATGACGTTGGACATATATATGGTAAACAATTTATACTTGTATGATTACTGTCAGAACTCGTATGTAATGGTAATAAAATTGTCAAAAAAACAACATACATTTGTATCAATACATGATATCATGAAAAAAATTATAAATCAGTAAGTTTTACCATCTGATGAAGTATCAACATACATGTACATGTATTATCCAGTGAATCATAAAAATCACTTTTATGTGAAAAGGTCGTTGCTCAATAAACTTAATGACTAGTGAATTAGTCCTTTATTTATTTGGATGGAAAGAAATTGTCAATAGTCATCTGTTTTCTATTTAACTGAAAATACTTACTCAAGTGTTTCTGCCGAAACAAGTTTTGGATCGGTCTTTTCTTTTTATCTCACGTCCGCCAAAGGACGGCCGATTTTTAATCAAGGACTCAAAAGCCATCATGGACCACATTTCATCCCTTTATTGCTTATAACACCTCAAAAAAAAAATCCCGCATTTGTCCTAAATTCTCCAGATTAGAACAATAGGTAATCAATTAACAACCTGTTGTGTACACATTTTAGCCTAAATCCCATTACGCAGCCACGCATCATTGCACCGGTTGCAACGACTACTGAAACAGTTCCGGGTACACAGTAGACTGATTCCTTTAATGCATGGATATAACGCGTGAAAATACGGGTTTTTTTCTTCAATTTTGCTATTACAAAAATCTGTTAATTTTCAAAAGCGGTAGATTTCAACTTTGAAACGGTATGTGCGGTAGACGGCTAAAAAAAACGAAACGGTACTTCTGTCCTACCGCCGGTAGAATTACATGTATGTTAAAGTCATGTGATCACTAATTATAGTAAAGCCAGGCAATCTATTCCCCATTCATAGGTCACAGAAAGTTTACAGCTTTCGATAAAAGTATGGTAAGTAGACGATCTTCATAAGGGTAAGGGACATACATAGGGATACATATTAATAATTTACTAGTCTTTCACCAACTTAAAAATAAAATACCACATTTCATCAGCGCGATCGAAGTTTTCACAGGCAAATTAGTTGCAGTGGTTGTAACAGCTATTTTAAAATATGTATTTCAGCCTGTCATATAATGGTAAGTTTTCTCTAATTTATTATTCCTTTCAATATTTTCTCTGTAAACTCTATCCAGCCTTGTTAGATGCCCAGCTACATAAGCTTCCATATTTTTATGTCAAAACTTTCCCACTGTTCTTGCGAAGTAGCCTTTTGTGTGTGTGTGTGTGTGTGTGTGTGTGTGTGTGTGTGGCTGTTTCTATGCTTATCACGTTTCTAAACTCTTCAATCTGTTTTTCATATATTTCGACATCCGATTTCATATATTTGATTTTCGAATTGACAACTTCTACAGGTTTTAGATTGTTCAATAATTGTGTTTCTTCTTGTTTAATTAATAAACTTTTCATTGCAGGTAGAAGCTCTTCGTAATATTCGTCAATTATAGTCAAAGCATGTCTTACATGGTCATCACAAAGCTTAGTACTGTCTAATATTTGCATCTCTATTTCCTAAGGAAATTGTACTGTCTGTCTTTGAACAGTTGCTTCAAATGCATTTTTAGGATGTATTTCGTGTAATGTTGGAAACACATAACCCTCGTATGTAAGATTAACATATATTTGTCTTTCGGAACATCCATTTTGTAAACCTTCTTATTGAATTCATTTACAAAACTTGAAATTCAATGTTTTGCCTTCTATTGAGATGATTGCTTGAAACTCTTTCCCAAATTTCTGAGTAATACAGATATATTCTGGTCCGAACATTTCTTTGGATACAATAAACTTTATACCATTTCGACCCTTAAATGCAGTTTTAGCAAGTTTGTTGATAAATTCGTCACTCACGTTGTAATTGTTGTTCGTGGTAACATCCTGTATTTGTTTTTACCAGCATTTAAATCTGCAAGTCTAGATTGACGAGGAGCTTGTTGATGAGTTTTAAAACTTTCTCTTGACAGGTTAGCTTCATCAAAATATAGTTTAGTATTTTGTGTTGATCGGATCCATTCATAATCATCTCTCACGTAATCTTCAGGTCTTTTGTGCATTTCACAATTTTAACGACCTCTTCCATGTATTGTGCTTGAAAACACAATAAAGACTATGCTTTCCCAGACGCCATCTGTTCAGTTGTATAAATGGCGAAAACTGTGCCTTCGTCGCCAAAAGTGAAGTGTCCAAAAAATACAAAATCATACACGCAAAGCATGATTTTATCGTTAGATAAATGGACAAAAGTCAACTGGAAAATGAATTGTGACTTATCAAGGAAAAAGAATAGCAATAAATCTATTTCTACAGAAACTGAAAAATACAAACTGTAATTGAACATAGCTGTTGCAAATGTAACATACAAAGAGGTAACGGGTAAACATTTTACTGAAAAAAGTTCAAAAAGATGAATTGAAAAGAAATCAAAAGACATGAAATCTGTGTCAATGCTAGAGCTACTAAATGTTTAAAATCATTGTCAGATTACAACAATTTACCCTACGACTTCCTTGATTAGCAAATTTATTCCAATCGACAACTTAGACAGTTAACATATTGACCTGAAAGATGAATACATGACATCAAATGGTATCATATACTTCACTGGAGTGTTGTCATAAAAGTTGGGATTGCCTCAATCTGCGCTGAGTACTAGTTTGATCACATTCAAACATATTGATCTCGAAAATGTTACATAAAGTAAGGAATCTGAAAATATAGAAAAGAATGTTTGATAAATAAATGTGTATTGCTTGCTTCGTTGTTGATACATTTATGCCTTTAACCTCAATTGTTACTATAGTTGTCATTGCAGGAGTGGCTGCTTACTATGCAATAGAGTATTACATTGAAAACTAGACCAGACAATACGGTTCAAACTCGCATCAACGATGAAATTAACAATCTTGAATGATTCAACCTTTGTTTGTTCTCTTCAATCTCATCGAAGATATTTTGTCATTGTTTATGTTCCCACTGGCTAACACTGGTTTGACCAGTGGAAACAGTTTCTTTATTGCTCAAGATCAGACAAATCAAATAATGAACATGGAATTAAATGATTAATACCATGGTCATCTTCACTGGCACATACAGGTTTTGTAAAATTTAGCCAACTACGGGAGAAGTCAATAGACAGAATACCAAACATTATTAGCGTATTATCTGATTTAATGTTTTATATTAATGCATGTAAAATTCTACTTCTTGTATTGATACTTAATATGAAATTTTCATCACTATGGATTTTTTTGTCTCTTTTATTTATTAATGTGCTCTCTAGTTTTTCTCATTCCATTTATGTTTTGGTACTCTTGTCGTTTTCTTTTTATTCCTCTCTCCATTTCTTCGTGTATTCGTTTTGACAAAATTTAGATTCACTTAGTTTTTGGTTGAACGCAGTTATATATTTCGCTTCTAAACATTTTGAACATGCATTGAAATCCATATTTTTATTTCAGCAAATGCATTTCTAATTATTTTTCAATTTTCAAAGTAACATTGTAAACATTTGCCTCGCACATGTTGCCCTAGACGATATAATTTGTAATTAACCTTTGCTCCGATTTGAATTTATATTGAATCAGTATTCCAAATTGCATTGCAAATAACGGTTACCTGAAAATATTAGTTCAGAAAAGCCAAAAGATCAACGTAGAGTTGAACTTGGTACTCAATTTGTAAAACGTACATATAAATTTAAAAAGGCCAAAGTTTACCGTTTAAAGAAAGAGAAAGTAAACTCTATAGCATCACAAGTTGCTGAAAGCACACTACTTGAAAGAAACGATACAACTTTACATTTACCATGTTCAAACAAAATATATTATTTGATAGCTGGCGGTCTCACTGTTTTAGGGATCTTGTTCATTTGGTCTCAAAGCTCAAATTGAATTTACTTTAGAGAGTCTACAACAGTTAGCCATCACACGTGCAGAACACGATCCATTTATAAAAGATGTTGGATTTATCAATGAACAATAAGCCAAAGTGCAACAAGAAAATAAAACCATGTCTACATAGAACCTAAACCAATAAATATCCTAACTTTTTTTCCATCTAATAAATGACATAACTTCTGCTTACAAACAAATGTCGAGTGAAACAAAAAAATACTATTAATCATGCTTCACTTAAATCTGCTGTCACTGTTGCCTACAGCATACTGTTTAAGATGCTGTTTAAGATGTCAATAGGTCCACAATGTAGCACGGACACTGGATAAATGACAAAACTAATAATTTAATTTTCACTTGTTTACAATTGACTACCTAATAGCCCATGGACATTTACCTGATAAAATTGTTAACACTGTGGAGACAAACGTTGAATCAAATTAACATTGCTAAGTGTTTTCAGCTTTTCAGGTTAATGAAGACATAGCTTGTACCTGCAGACAAATGTCGACTGAAACCAAAAAGAAAAGCATTATCAATACAACTCACCATGTAACATTAAACTCTGCTCTTAATGTAGCCTACGGCATGCTCTTGAAAAAGCTATTGATATGCACAATTGGCCAACCGTAAAACACGGATAGTGAATAAGTTGTAAAGCTAATTATTCCAGTTTATTTTAGCCAGATAACAGTTGACTACCTAATAAACACATGGGTTACTACCCGATGAAATTGTTACCCAATAAATGTTTTGAACAAGCAAACTTTTACTACTAGGTCTATAGCGTAGCATCTGCAAAGCACAACTGCGTAGCATCTCTGGAGGAAAGTGGGTTACTCTGGACCAAATGATAGTTACATTTCTGTTTTAAACAGCAAGCGAAAGAAAACGTGTTAATTTGTCTTTTAGTGGGTTTGGTGAAACATTAATAGGATTTGTTGCAAAAGCTTTCAAGAAAAGTTGATATACATTGAAAGGTTTAAAAAATGACGCAATAGTCCCATCTTCAATCAGTAAGATAAACGGTTTTGACCGCATGATAAGCAAATCAATACGTGATAGGAAAACCAATCATGCGAAGTTTTATTTCAATCATCAACGAGTACGACAGATGTAAACAGATAAAGTACGTAATATGGAGAAAAGTAAACAATACAGAAAGACAAGACGGTGTGGCCTTAATTAAGGTGTACATAGAGAAAATGAAAAGAAAAAAAAGTGCAGGAAGGGATTATAAAAAAAAACGTTGCTCTGAAGAGCAGGTCGCCTTTGGAGACGAAGCATTGGAGAGGAGCTCCATTTTTGAAAAAGCGCGATTACATATTGAACAGAACATCTTTAACGGTGGGAGACTGTGACTTCAACACACCTATTGGACGTTTAGATGTATCCAATGCAAATAGAAACTTACAAATAGACGGACTCCCGGAGAATTTTGTTTTATCAACAATCTAATTGACAGCAGAAATGGTAATCTGTTGATGCCATTGGAAAGAATAGATTGTATTGTTTTCTATTACAATGTTTTCGATAAATCGAAAACGAGATCTTTTACTGCATGAATGACAATTATGAAACCAGGACTAAATTTCACCAACATAAATCGTAAATTATATATAGACGCAAAACATTTGTTTGGTGAATTATAAGTCAGACTTCAATTTCTGCCAATCAGAACGTTGGATTCAAAACTTAAATTTAAGTCAAACTTTATTTCCAGTTGGTGAAATTCAGGCTAGGATTGATTTAATTGTATGATGTTTTACAGCCTAAAATGTATACGAATAAAGTCAAAGATGGAATGCCTGCAAATAGTGACAACAAAGAAAGTATTGACATAAAAGATTTGAAACACAACTCAAAATTTAAATAACTCCAAGTAACAACTTCACTGTATATTATCAACAATATTGATAAATTAATTGGATTTAATAGCCAGATACAAGCACTTGCTGAACATGATACAGTTTGTTGATTTTTGAAAGACAAAAGTGTATACCTTGACCTTGATCAAACCAATGACACTAAACATTTCTTTAATGGTCACTATATAAGACTATTACAGTCCTTGTTTGTTATAAATGTTTTCCACGGCAATTTTGTTTCATGCAATGTTAAAAGTCATTACATGCAATTAAAAAGACGTACAATACATAGGCTGAATATTAGCATAAAAACAAAAACGGAAAGTAATAGATTTTGATGACGTGCTTGTACCATACACAGATTGAATATTAGCATAAAAGATGAAATGGAAAGTAATACATTTTCAAGATATGCTTGCAACATATGTTGTTTACGTCATATAAATAATAAAAAGATGAACAATCTCTGAGATGTCAAATTGACTTAGGGTGTCCTTTGAGCATTGAGACAAAAACAGAACAGAAAGCTGTAACACTAGTTCAAACAATAATTACTGACTTAAACCTCTACTTTAACAGCGTCATAAATTTATGTGATCCTAGTAAATTAACTGTGCTGCTAGTCGGTTTGTACAAGGACGTGTTGATTCTTAAATACGTAAGACTTTGGAGGATACAAATTTGAAAGTTATTAAGTCACGGAGTGAACAAGATGAAAATAAAGTGTTGGCTATTGAACACAGAGGTAGTAAAAGAGGTAAAAGAATCTCAGGACTGCAAGCTCAGATCGACTAGAACAGAGAAAAGACTTGCAAACAGTAAGAGAAAGAGCAGATCAAGTATCGAATATTCAACGATATTTACAAGCAATTGAACCGATGATAAAATCAGAAGTTGATTCTTTGGGGAGTGATATGACTGAACTAAGAACTTCTCTGGAAGACTGTTACAATCTAAACTGGAACCATTACAGCAAGAGTGAATAATGAAATCCAACGAAATTATAACGAAATATAAAAATAACTAATGAATGATTTCAGTTCTAAAATTACTGACTTAAAGAAAAAGATAATTGCCATCACTAATATAATCAGAGTTGCAGATAAAGAATAATTAAACATAGATAACCAAAATAATAGAGGACGTCAAAAGTAATACATATTTGTGTGTAAGAATGACAAACGCTGTGAAAACAACGTACGATTTATCTGATATTGATCTGATTGCTAAGAACGAAACGAATAAATATGATACATTTACACGCTGGGGTTGAACAATGATAAACAGATACAGAAAAATAGGTTTATCTAGAACTAGTGAAATATTACGGGTGTGGTACAAAGTAGTATGTATGAAATAAACAAGCGGATTAATCGAATGAAAAAATATTGAAATAATTTGAAACAAAAGCTTAAAACTTAAACATATGCATTAAGAACTTAAATTTGATAAAGAAGATCCTTGCATTCAGGGGATAAATGATAAAGTTCGAAGCGAAATAAACAAAAACTTACAGCCATTAAAAACTAAATTGAACACGGAATTTGCATAACGAGCCATGCATGGGGCCTTATAATGCATACAACTAATCAGAGGAACTCGAGAGTAAAGCAAATTCGTTTGATGACAAACCCAGAATAATGCCGGTATGTGTACTGTATTACGATTTTAACATTGTTCCAACTTTAGAGTTTACAGATTGTATTGATTTAACTCTGAATTTATCTGATGCAATTTCACATGTTAAAGGATTTCAATTTCACATGTTAAAGGATTTCAATTTCACATGTTAAAGGATTTCAATTTCACATGTTAAAGGATTTCAATTTCACATGTTAAAGGATTTCAATTTCACATGTTAAAGGATTTCAATTTCACATGTTAAAGGATTTCAATTTCACATGTTAAAGGATTTCAATTTCACATGTTAAAGGATTTCAATTTCACATGTTAAAGGATTTCAATTTCACATGTTAAAGGATTTCAATTTCACATGTTAAAGGATTTCAATTTCACATGTTAAAGGATTTCAATTTCACATGTTAAAGGATTTCAATTTCACATGTTAAAGGATTTCAATTTCACATGTTAAAGGATTTCAATTTCACATGTTAAAGGATTTCAATTTCACATGTTAAAGGATTTCAATTTCACATGTTAAAGGATTTCAATTTCACATGTTAAAGGATTTCAATTTCACATGTTAAAGGATTTCAATTTCACATGTTAAAGGATTGCAAACATCGGGCGGAACTGCGCTTAAACTTATAACAGTCTTAATGGTTGTTGAGCATTTTTTATTCTGAAACTACACACAGATGTTAGTTGACAATTATGTATTTAGCTATACTACATCACGTTTTCGTGAATACAAGTTATACAAAACCGTATTGAGAGTGACGATCGGTTCAGTGTAAAACCTTATTGAGAGTTACGATCGTTTCGGTGTAAAACCTTACTGAGAGTGACGATCGTTTCAGTGCAAAATTTTATTGAGAGTGACGATCGTTTCAGTGTAAAACCTTACTGAGAGCGACGATCGTTTCAGTGTAAAATTTTATTAATTGGATCGAAACTTTAAAAACACATTTTCCAGGCACTCGTCCTGGGGACGAGTGAGTCGTACCTGTCATCACTTTAACACAATACGCTTATCCACTGAATTACTTACGCTCGAACTAAAAAAAAAAAAAAAAAAAATAAAAAAAAGGTACCCGACGATGATGCTAAAATGGGTCCAAACCATAAAAATATTATGGTTCGGAATGAAGACAGCGAGAGTAAAACCCTTCCAATGTATGGTCCCTTAGATTAATAAGAGATAGGCTTGCAACTCGAATATCGCATTTTCACACCTAGTCCTCCATTTCTTGACCGTTTTCCCTTTTGCAGTAACAGTTTACATTAATCCAGGTGTCATTTTAAATATGGAGATGTTTTGCGTTTCAGCGAGCTATCACACACCTTTATGGGCTAGACAGGTGGGAAGTTTAGAGCCAGAAAATGTCAATATTTTGCGAATTTCGTCTAGTCCAATACTGTTACGTTCGCTCCCAGGTCATCGATATTATCAATACTGTGCAGCTTCATTGATACATTTTCAGACAACTACTCAAGGGTGCCTATCAAAGGGAAGATTCCTGATTTGTAAAAGGAGTTGGAAGGTTATTACGTCACGAACCCAAATAAAGTACGACCAATCAGAAATTGTCTCGACATTCTGCTTTATAAATTGATTACAATGACATTAATTATGCGAAAACTGGTGGGAATTGGCAGAGAAAACTTAAAATACTTTTTTCGAAGGTAAGTTGTAACATATTTCTTGTGAAAAGTAATTACATAACTATAGAAATATCTACTTGTGTCTTCACTTTGGCGTGACACAGTATTAGGAAAGTTGCACATTGTTGAAAATACCGGTGACCTGTCTGTCCAGAACCAGAAGACAAATCAAACAATTTTGATATTATTTGGCTCTTAGTTTATCACAGGTGTAACTCGTAAAGATATTTTATAGCTCGGTGAAAAGGAAAATTTATCCACATTAAAATGATTCTTAAATTACCAAAAAGTGTCACTCTAAACGTAAATAATATTAAGAAAATTACAATTTCTCAATTTGGTATACAAACTACGATTCTTATTATATACTTAGATAAGGGCCATGAATTAGAAGGGTTTCTAAGCAGCTGTCTTCACTCCAAACATAATATGTTCATGATATGGACCCATTTTAGTATCAAGATTGCGTCGGGTACCTGTGCAAAAAAACAAAGTCGGCTTCCTTTGCAACATGTTCTAGACTGTCAACAAGAAGGCACAAATAGTCCAAAGTAATCTATAATTGAAGCACGCTAGACGTTAAGCAACGTTGAATTTCAAAGCTTATTAAAGTAGAGAATGCACATAGATTTATTCTGAAGGTGCGAGTCTGCATCTACTCAACCCAGGGACGGGTAAGTAGTAAAGTTTTCTCTGCCCAGCCAATTTTACCCGGTCAGGACGAGATGACAAGTTGTTTTCCTGAGCCCTGCTAACGGTCTTGCATTTGGAGGAGCAAATATATGTTCAAATTGGCGCTGAAAAGAAAGGAACATTAAACTCCGTGGAAGAATTACAGAGGAAAGTTCCAGAGTTCAATAAAAACAGAGCAAAGACACTTGGTTATATGAATGAAAGATTGAGAGAGCAAGATTTGGTGACTCAGTACTTGAACAAACTAGACGATGCTTTTGCTCTATAAGAATCCATCATCCTTACATATCTACTCATCCTGATACTCACCCAGAAAATAAGGTAAAACTTAATAAATCGAGATAACCAGTCTGAATGATTTTCTATTTACTGCGCTTGTAATGGCAGTTCGTGTGTATGTTCCTTAAACGTTTTTGCAGCACATAAATAAAATAAATATGACAACGTACAGTAAATACATACATCCTAACAAGCAGAAAGAAATACCACAAGAAGTTAATTCATCACATATACTCCAAGCAACATTAAATCTGAGTAGACGAAGTGACGAATTCTGAAAGACTGCTTACACTAAATCTGATAGAGACACAAAACAAGAAACAAAAAAAGCAAAAAAAAATTTTTATTACATCGTTATGATCTGCCCAACTGTTCTGTTCAACAGACTTACACTAAAAGTGGTTACTCAAAGATACACATATGATCGGTCCTGTTAATAAATTAGATAAGTAGTTAGAATTACTAGTTGATGTCTATCAAAGAACAAATACTTTCTTTTAAAATTGATGATTGTGGCAACCCTGATGATATCAGCAAGCATCTAACCTAACCAAGCTAGCTTTTAGTGGTAGACATTTTGAAATGTTAGTATGGATGATTGTGTAGAATGCACCGGATTGTTACAAAGGATTTCAGAGAGAATACACGTTTCCTAGTAGAGTTTTAAAACAACGAAAAAAGTCCATGGAAACTATTTTCACTGAAACTAATCCCATCACAGATGATGTACAAATATAAACTGTAAAAAAGCTAAAACAAAACAAACGTGTAATGCGTCTAGAACTTCCTTTTCAATACAATATGCTTACATATTCAAATGGTAATGTATTTATATTGCCAAGCAAAAAGCTGTTGTCGTCATGGATATAAAATGTTATTATATCCATTTTGATACTGTACATTTCATGATTACACGATCTGAGTAAATAAATTTCATGGTAATTTTCCTTGTAATAACATAAACAATCTTTCTAAATCTCGAATTTTAAATTCTTTCTGATAGCACTTTTTTAAAATTTCTTACAAACTTCCTTTTCGTCTTCAGTTTGCATGAATAAAGTTTTGACCTTAATCCAAAGAAGTATTGAATAGGTATACTATTAAACTCACCCCTAAAATGCCAAAGAATTATTTTATTCATTTACACTTATATTACATTAAATATGTTATCCTTTTGGTAGTCACTATTGTCATAAAATGTTGATGTTGTCCTTCATATCACTGTTGCTGTCTTCACATGAATGCACAAATAATCTATATCAGTCATGACTAGCTTCATTCTTTCATCATGTTTGTTTTTCAACTTGTTGTAATATAGTTCATACATTAACCACTTGCTTAACTCTAACACAGTAAATTCACCAAAAACTGGTTTTGTTAAACGGATTTTCTTGTTTTTTCAAACTGACTAACACGTATTCATCCTCTACAATTGTCCTCTTTGTAAATTATAAATCTTGAAAAATGTATTTGTATATGTATATATTTTAACTGTTGTTTTTTTTTCTGAAGTTTTTCATCTGTAAAAATCTTCTCAAAATCGTTTGTTGCTTTTTTTCTCAAATTTGTAGTACGTTCTATTGGGGATTTGTACGTTAGTTGTTGATCAAGCAAACTACCTCTGTGCATCTTTTTCCGTTTGAAACCCATTTGTCTGTAAAGTCCCAAGTTTCTATAATGACTGACATATCTATCTTTGTCTTGAATGTACAGAACAGTTTTGGTACAGTACGTTTTGTACCTTTGTAATCAATTCTCAATTTCTGTAACTCTGATAAATCATATTCATCTGGAATTAATTTCTCTGGAGCTAATGGATAGTCTTCGAAATAGTCATGTAAATGTAATGGAATCTCCAAATCTACTTCTAAAACTTAAACCAGTTTCATATGGTATTTCAAGCAGCTTCCCTCCTTTCGTGCCTTATACAGAATCCACCATCCATCTAACTTGTTAATCAGTTGCCACCTAATTTCTTGTATGGCATGTATTGGCTAATGGCTCAAATGTACAGATTGTTGGTATCTATACATATAATAAATAACCTTGACCTTTACCATTCGTATTCACCATTAGACTTTGTCTGTCCATCTTACTCCAAACAGTATTCATGATTTGCTTTGGCGTATCAATGTGGCATCATGTTAATTCCGCCTCTTATTTCACTCTCAATCATCAGGAACATATTATATTCTAACAGCGTATCTAATTATACACCTGAATCTTTGTAACTTGCATCTTGTGCTAATCCAGGAGCATTATAATAGCGAGCAGGGTCTACTTTGTAACTTTTGATGTAGTTATTTCTAAATTCCTAAAGAAACGTCAGATAGCAACATTGTGTGCATGACCCTACTGATAATCGTCATTTGATGCTGGAATCGTTAAGTGATGAGTCAAAGCTATCCATAAATTAGTATGGGTAAATGTCTTTCCTCAAATATTTAGACTCTTTATTTGTAAACTGTTTCAGTGTCTCTATGAACTTTTCGTCTCTTAAATCTTTAGCACGCTGTTCTATAGAGTATCTCATGAAGCTAAAGCTATGCACAATCCAATTATTCTTGTGTTATTTGTGTTCCTTCTGCCATGAAATCCTTTCTAAATGACATGTATTCATCGTCGTTGTTCGCTGAGTTTTACCTTTTCATCTGTGTCATTATTCACAAGCGTCTTGATAAATAGGTGAATGTCATAACCAGACAAGTTATGAATGAACAATAGTATGTACTTTTGGTACTGAATATTCGAATTGTATTCCTTGTGTACTTTACCACTCTACCTGTTTGTTAATTAATGATGATCGCGAATCTAAACTATTTTTAAATTAAAATGTTTTTTTTTAAAAAAAATCTTTCTTTGGGAACACCATAGGTTTTGCACGTTTAAGTCTTAATTTTTAATATGCTTATTTTGCAATCTTACCCAACTCATCATAAAATACTTGAATACAATCTGTTCCTCTAGAAATTATTGGTGTATATTTCTTGTGGATTGATTTAACATGCAAGTATAACCTGATGGGATGTGCATGGCCGTTTTTAATGTCCAGGATAATATATTAAGTTTTGCTTTCCAGAGGCTCTGAAATTGTGTGTCAGTTTCGCGTTTCATAGATACAGTAATACCCTCAACTCACACAAAATAACGTAAGGAACTTTTAATTGGTGTTGATAGTTTTTGCATTTTAGAACTGAGTCTTCTTCAAGCATTATATCTGTCGAGTTATTTACAATGGAACTTAATCTTTTGTGTTTTGATAATTTTGCTGGTATATAGACAACATTCAAGCATTATTAGAAATATATTTCTGTATGTCACGTCTATTGTTCTGTGATGACACCAATCTTGAAAAAATATTACACATCTATTCGACATCTATCAAACCAATGGCTGTATTTATATATTATTGCAAATCTTGTTGTTTTTACTCCCTCCAGACAAATCAATGTATGAGTTTCGTCTGGGCGCTTGATACCTATCTATGTGCAATGTTGAAGATTCAGTCCTGTCAAACAACATTCTTGTACTTTCGCTTATTTCCTATCCAAGGTTGGTATGCAAAATGTCATTGTCCACTTCTTCTTTAATTAATATATTTCGAGGCATTGTTCTGGAGTAAACAAAAATTATACTCAACTTGCTCTGCGGAAGTTACATGTGATCATCGAGGCCATAACATCAACAGAAGTTACATGTGATCATCGAGGCCATAACATCAACATAAGTTACATATGATCATCGAGGTCATAACATCAACATAAGTTACATCTGATCATTGAGGCCATAACATCAACGGAAGTTACATGTGATCATCGAGGCCATAACATCAATGGAAGTTACATATGATCATCGAGGCCATAACATCAACAGAAGTTACATGTGATCATCGAGGCCATAACATCAACAGAAGTTATGCCTTACCTACTAAGAACTAATAAGTCTCAAGACTTCACATCAACTATATTAGCCCGTGACCACACTCATTAATACAGTCAATGTTGCTTAATAGATAGATATATACATATATCATCTATTTATATATAAACTAAATGCTTCTGCCGTAGATTATATTGACGGTGTAGGTAAGTTTGCATATATTGTACTGATGCTATAATAGTTGTATTCAAGGAAACTAACTCGCAATAGCTAACGCGCGACAGATTTGCGTCCCTTTTGACACTTGTCCATTACAGACACCTGTTTATTGTGAAAAATTGGAACTCATACAGGTTTGTGTTCGTCCACATGTTTGTGTACATGAACAATGTTGCTCAATTCCCCTCTACCGTTATGCAGTAAGTTTGAAAGAAACAAGCGGTAAGTATAACTGAGAAAAGAGATTCTTGTATTTCATTGTATATTTCTATTAGCTCTGTGAAATTTCACAGTTAAGGTAAGGCACTGAGAAAAAATTTTTATAAGTTGACACCAGCTGTCCCCCACCCAAAAAACCCCCTGAAAAAACCACCAAACTTTGTCACAAACATTTTTCCGTCAGATTACAAACAAGCACGTTCTCACATATAAGTCTTAAACGTATTGGACATAGTTTATCTATCTATCGATCTCTATATCTATCCAGCACTGACTGTTCTTCGCATTAGAAAATATAGTTGTTGTTGCTGTTGTCGTTGTCGATGGTGTTGTTGCTGTTGTAACTGATGATTCTTACATTTTGTTTTCACACTAAATACCTAAAATAAAAACCGTCAACTTTCTTCTATTGATAATTGTAGACTATCAGTGAGAAAATCTTGGTTAGTGAAATGTGAAATGGGTTTATCTAAATCCATACGTTGTGTATAGAAATAAAGTGTATTCAAACCCGTTATGGCTTAAGGGAGATAATACTATCATCCTGTGGATTTGAAATTCCGGAGTTACTTCCCAAACAGCTATAAAGTATAATAATACTTTTTATAGCGATAATGAGCAGTGGATCGGGAGATATTTCGCTCTTTATATATATTAAATATATATTAAATATTGTGGTAATCAAAGTACACGATTGAGATGTAAAAGAATGCTTTTGTTAGCCACTAACTGTAATTGGAAATTTTGATAAAATTGAACAAATTTAGATGATAGCGTTATAATTAGGGTTGTTTGTTGTGTCTTTTTCATTCAATAGTGATGCTCTCTCTCTCTCTCCCCCCTTCTCTCTCTCTCTCTCTCTCTCTCTCTCTCTCTCTCTCTCTCTCTCTCTCTCTCTCTCTCTCTCTATATATATATATATATATATATATATATATATAACACAACAAAACATATATACTTTTTTGTCAGATTGAACTTCAAACACATTTGACATGTAAGCATTCCTCAACTATTCTGCCGCTCTGCAATGAGAAATATTGCTTATAAATCGTTATCGATATGATCTTGCCCAGCAACGCAAGGAGTTTTAATTTAGTGGCATACGTTAAAATAAGTGCATTTCCTGGCAACTTATCTGGTGGTAAAGTATTTCTTTGACAAAAATATTTAACCTAAAATTAAAAATAAATCTTGCATTTTCCCAGCCCTATCCGTTTTATAAAAACTGACGGAATACAAATAGATCATAGGTAACAGTCATGGAAGGTTCTCTGAAGCTTAAGTACGAGTTTTAATCAGAGAAAACATGGTAACGTGTCTGTTCAAAATCTCGCATAAAAATATGTGAATCATCTATTCAAAATCTCGCATAAATATATGTGAATCAATGTGCATTTAAAAAAATGACAAACATAAATACATTCGATGCCCTAAGATCTCTAAAACTTATTGTTTTGACACAAATACTTTTCACAGCAGCGTCAGAACTTTAAGTTCAAATTTATATTCGCTAATTGGAAAGAATCCTAACAATTTTCAGGTACGCAGAGCAGTTCAAAACTGCATTTAAGGAAATAAAACCCCTATTTTACGCGAGATGATGACGTTGTTCTGTATACAAATCAAATGAAATAATGTAAAACAGTTTATCTTGCATTGCCAATAAAGTAGTGAAATATTTTCAAAGCAGATCATTCCCCTTTTGTGCGAAATTGAAATAGTTTACTTTATTTTATTGAGGAAAAATACAATTACTAACAGTGAAATAAAATCAGGGCCCATGCAACAACATTTGTTTATCTATATATATGTGTATATATATATATATATATATATACACATATATATATATATACATATATATATATATATATATATATATATATATATATACACACACATATATATATACATATATACACACATATATATACATATATATATATGAGTATGTTAATTTTGTTAGATTTGTGTAAAATTTATCTTTATACTGATATGTCACTATATACTGATAGTCTTAAATAACACTTATATAATAAAAATGAAATGGGATCCTGTCAAATATATATGATTTAATTCAATACAATATTATACTTCTATATTCTGCTGACCTTGTGCATCTCATATTAATTACAATAACGAAAATGGTGGTGTTATCTCTTGGGAAAGATGAAATATATGTTAGTAATCTTTGTATAAAGCACCGTATGTTATTTTTTCTCTCAATTCCTACTGTATCAATTAATTTTATGCAAATTACTAACACTGAATTGATTGATGCCGCTATAATTACACATCATATTACCACTGTCTGTTTAATACTTTCTTTGATCAGTATGCCCTTAATTAATTTTAATTGCAAACATCAATAGTGAGATCATCTTACCATCAATTTACTAAACTGTTTGAATACCATTCTGGGAGAGAGAGAGAGAGAGAGAGAGAGAGAGAGAGAGAGAGAGAGAGAGAGAGAGAGAGAGAGAGAGAGAGAGAGAGAGAGAGATGTTTAGGTAACAGATCATTAATTGGAAAATTAAACAACTAAGAACACAACTGTGTCAATCAAATTTTATTCATGTTGTAATAAATCATAACAAACATTTTTAATACAAATAATGCGCAGTATAACATAACACATATCAGTAGTATATAGAAGTAATGTTTTTTTTCCCTCAGTTTAAATAGGATCAATTTTTTGTCGTTAGCGAGCATCATTTTATTTTATAAAACACTTATTAAAGGCTATTAACTTAAAGAGACCGCAACTAATTGCGCATTTTATTAGACATGCAATTAAGGATCAAAGATGATATTTTCAAGTTTTTGTAGAGGAACGATAAGTACTACAAACATTACATACGGGCGGTCTGTAGTCTTTCTTTCAAAACGGATCAGTGGCATTGTCTTCTTTTAGTTGCATTTACGACTTTGATTTATGTTGATTGCAATGGTCCTAAACCCTTGTATATTAACTTAAAGAGACAGCATCTAATTGTGCCTGTAAGTTGCGGTTCAATTCACGATAAAAAAAGATGACAATTTGTGTAAATGAAAAATGTATGTTATAGAAATATATAGACCATACAACTTTATTGGAAAAAGAATCATACTCAGGTCAAACATATAGGCACATGAATCAAGTAAAACTAAAATTCTATTACATGAGAAACCATAATCGTGTATTAAAAAGGGAAGAGACTGAAAAAATGAGAGAGAGAGAGAGAGAGAGAGAGAGAGAGAGAGAGAGAGAGAGAGAGAGAGAGAGCATAGATTATCGAGGTAATGGAAATCGTCACCCAAAACGTTATTCTGACATTCGGTACATTTGCTTTCTTCATATGGATTCTTATTACGTCGACCATTTTCAACATGTAATGTATATATTCACGTTCTAAATTTTAAGATAGGTAAGCACAATTTGTTTCATTAAATATTCTTCATACTTGAATACGTGTTTAAAAATATGTTACAATTTTGTCCTTTGAACGTTTTTCCTTTAAAACAGATAACCGAACTTATTTGTGTTGATCTAAGAGGACGATTGTAATATAAATCCTATCACCTCCCTTCCTCATAAAGCTATGAGAAAACCTTTTTCAAATGTTTTGAAATTACACCTTTACAAATAAACAGTAATTATTTCATTGAAATAAAAAGGACTATAACAAATTTAATATTTCACTTAATTAAAATATTCATTATTGTTTTGAACCGTAAGACCGGCACACACCTTTACAAATAAACAGTAATATTTTCATTAAAATAAAAAGAACTATAACAAATTTAATATTTCACTTAATTTAAAGGTTCATTATTCTTTTGAATACAACCGTAAGACCGGCACACACACACACACACACACACACACACACACACACACACACACATTCTCTCTCTCTCTCTCTCTCTCTCTCTCTCTCTCTCTCTCTCTCTCTCTCTCTCTCTCTCTCTAAAATTGTTTAAAGCTTATTTTGCCTGTTTCATTTGAAACCTTAGATTTGTAAGCTGGAACTTCATTGAGCAGAATGTGAACTGCTAACTAAATACGTTTACATTATTGTATGATGCTGTGTGCTTGTAAGTTTTCTAATTTGGAACTGGTTGTTGTTGTTGTTGTTAGGGTTTAACGCCATTTTTCAGCACATGATAAGCTATACATGGCGGCAAGCATATTTGGTGGAGGAAGAACCCGAGAAAACCCCGCGAAGAACCACCGACCCACGGGAAGCTTACTAGCAAGCTTTCTCACATACCCACCTTGGCCGAGCCCGAGACTCGAACCCACGAGGACAGAGGTGAGAAGTCAGTGATCTGTAAAGGCGAGCGCCTTAGACCACTCGGCCACCCGGGGCCCTAATTTGGAACTGAGCGGCTGCCAAATTTCCCTACGGAAATTATAGTTCTGCTGAACCAGTGGCAGCACGACGGGGGGGGGGGGGGGGGGGGGTCGGGGCCATTGCCCTCGGGCGCCAGGCGAGGGTGGGCGCCGTCGGGAGCTTTGTTATTTTATTTTTAGCTGTAACCGGGGCGTAGATGGGTGTGGGAGGGGTGGGGGTGGAGGCTGTCAAATGACATAAAACTGTTCTCTGTGGCAAAGTAGAGGCGCCACTAAAGAACATTGCCCCCCGGGCGCCACTAAAATACATTGCCCCCGGGCGTCTAGAACCTTGCACCGCCACTGTAGATAACGATCTTAATGGTTAAGAGCTGTCTTAATGAATAATAGTTTATAATACACATTCTTCAGAATAAATAAAGCTTTAGTTAACAAAACCCAGGTAGCTGATTGGTTGAAAAGATAGGTTAAATTCTAATTCTCCTTTGATAGTTGAGCATGTCAGTGACAAAAAGATTAATGTCACAGGAAGAAGGCGGAACTTAGCAATGCAATAACTGCATGGTTCTGTTGCTTATTGCGTGGCCGAACTCCGCCTCCTAGCCATTTGTCTCCTATATGGGAGTTTGCTGATTGTAATCTGAAAGCTTTTTTATACTAAACTCTAACTCCGCAATTTAAGATATTTAATGCATGGACACATCAAAGAACAATGTTGCTATCAATGTGCAAATATAAATTGTAGCCAGGGCCGGATTAAGACCTTTAGAGGCCCTAATCACTGAAAAGATTATGGTGCCCCTGACCCCCACCCCCATGTAATTCAAAATAAAAACAATACTGAACCGTAATTTCTCTTCTTTTTTTTTTGGTGGCCCTGCCTTGCTGTTGCCCTAAGCACGTGCTTGGTCTGCCTATTGGGTAATCCAGCACTGATTGTATCACAACTTTCGTAGACTACCTGGTACAACGATAAATATGTTGTAAATTATTATCTCCCTTTATTTTATCGACCTGTTTTCATCAGTTTGCCGACGTGGCTTTCTCGCGAATTTATGTTAAGCATCCGCTATGAGCGAAGCTTATGTATATGTATATTACCTAACTCTGTAGATCTATGACATATAAACATCGCTAGTTGTACATTTAAATACAGTGGTCATCTATTTTGTTTAAACAAAAAAGACTTCATGTATTCAGTAATTATGGTTCAAGATGGGAAAAATAGTTGTCTAGTATGGAAGAAGAAAATATTGATCGGCGTCATTCGATAATGCATTCACCTTCTTTTTACTCATTATGATCATCAGTTCTATCACGCACGCGCACGATAGTTTCAACTGGTACGCACTTAGCACACGCTTCAATTGTTTTGCAGACGACTCGGCTTAATTGGCATCTTTTAATAGAGTATGACAGCTTTCATTAGGCAAAAATGGCCTGTGGTTGGGTTTGTCTTCATAATTGGATTTAATATCAAAATGACATGTGAACTGAGCACCTGAGCTAAGGCCGACAGGTAAGTAAGATGAGGTAATGTTGACACACGGAGATAGTAAAATCGACCGACAAATGTTTTTCTCCAATATGTGCATATTCAGGATTGGCTGTGAACAACTATATCAATGGAAGGACCTATTTTCTTATTGTGAATGCATCATATCGATGAGTCTAGATCATTGTCTACCTGTAAGAATGAATCTGGTTGTGAGAATTTATGATCTCCTACAAAAGGATAACGGAAACGGGATGTGTTGACCGTGTCAATACAAACGCTGTATTCTTGAAAATGTCTTCTTTAATGCAGAATGTTGCTAGTCAGTCAGATTTATTTTTATTTCATCATAGATAACTGCCGACATATTTAACGGGATATTCTAGATTATTACCTTTCTTAATGAATTCTACGGCAAGGAAATTTCGGATGTGATTTCACCGGGAAAGAAAATTATTGAGTGATAACAGATTTCTTCAGAAATACTTCAAAATGTTCACTTGGAGTTTTAATTCGATTTTCTTTATGAATTAACTGATCAAATAAACAAAGACTTCTGTCCATACAAGACCTGTGCATGGTGGTTTGATTCTGTATAAGCAACGTGTATTTGGTCAGATCATTCACAATGACTTCACATTGAAATGTGTCCTTAGGCCTACGTCTTACAGCCGTACCAGCTGTCGTAGATTAAAAAAGGTAGGTTTATTTCCTTCAGGATCCATGTATGTGGATCCCCATGTATGTTTAAGGTGAAGTATGGTGTTTCATGCGGGATTTAAGGATTAAATAAAAGACCACCAACCACATGGAAAGCAATAACCTGAGCAAAGCGTATTGAGAGATTTCTTGTCTGAATGGCAAAGTAACACATGTAAAACAAGAACAGAATGTGGGATAGCTCCCTCAAGGTACAACACCGTAAACGATCAGTATTCATTGTGTGCCATTCATCAGTACACTAAGGTACATACTTTCCAATATTTCCTAACATTTTTGCTACACAACAATCCTGGTGAAGGTTTCCTTCTCGCTTCTGCTTAAATATTTTTTAATGCGACACAAAATGAACAAGAAAATAATTCTCACTGTTTCTAAAAAGAATCTATCTATATTTGGAGGAAATGGAGCTATACACGAAGCTTATGTCCTGTTAATTGTAGTATCTAACTGTGGAACAAGCTGCTAATGTCAAAATATGTGTTATTGCAAAACGTTTTAATGAAAACTGCTATTGTCTTTTTACCCCCTTCCTTGTACACTAGCACTCATTTCCGCAACCCCATTGCGTGATTTGCTGTCATGCATTCTTGTCGTTTCTACTCTCTTTCTTCTTCCCCCACTGCTCAAGATTTGGATGAGTACGTTTTGCTAATGGCAAACAGACAGACGGACGAACATGATTGTTCTGGAGATGGCTCCGAACCTCAGGATGAAGAAGAGGATTTGAAAACTCAACTGGATCAAAAAGAGAAGGATTTAATGTTAGCAGCAGAACTCGGAAAGGCATTGTTAGAAAGAAATCAGGAGATAGAAAGAAGGAGCGAACAGTTAACGGAAGAATATAACCAAAAGTTTGAGGTGAGTTCAAGGTCACGCGTATGCATCAATATAAATGAAAGTCCGTTTTCTCAGAAGCTGAACCAGGTCAAGCATAATATAAAAGCAAATTATCCTTAATATGAATTATGCACATTGGAAAGAATTAAGATCACACTCGAATTCATTTTTTTTATTTACTTTTTTTTATCTGTTTATTTATTCAATTATTCGACCCCGTTGCCATTTATCCGTTGCATTGATTTTTAAGCTATATAAATCTCTTTAAAAAATCAGAAATTTTGCATTAAAGTTTTACTCACATAAAAATAGAAATATTTTCTATCGACAGTCTTAACATGTACAAAAAATCCTTGCTACTTGTTTAATATTATATCGTGTATTTCTGCTTTCTCCCCATTTTTATGTGTAGTTATACAAAACGATAGATAGATGCATGTAGGCTGATAAGCTGATCAATTGAACAATATGTAGACAGCGATGAGATACGTTGCAGACTTGTAAGCAGACAGATGACTCATCATTTTACTCAAACTATCAAGTTTATAGTGTAATATTGACATAGATGATTAAATTTAAAAAACAAACAAACAACACTTTAAAAAAAAACACCTTAAAATGGTTACTTGAAATTTATAACTCAATGTTTGCGTTAAGTTTACAGCAAGTTCGATATATCCTGTGAGCGCACGAATTTGATGACGTGACGTTTACTGGACGATGTTTTCAAGCAAAAAAAAGTTAAACATAAGATGATAAGTAAAACGAAACGAAATAGGCATTGGATTTAGCTGAAATTAGCGATTTATCACAACTAGGCTAAGTTAATATCATCGAGAATTGGGGCGATTCAGGTTGGTTAAGATAAACCAACTATACGCTTGATGTGTCATATTGAACTAAGTAGCACACTAAATGTCATGCACTTATATTGCATTTTGTTTTAGATATTTTCTTTAGCTATACCACACAGAAACGGTTATTACAGGTGTGTAGTAATGATGATCCCGAGCCCCTAATTTAAAGCGGACTTATATATATTTTTAAGTTCCCTGATGTGCCATAATAACGATGTATGTCATTACATGTTTCTACATGGCATAGCCACAAACAACAAGATGTGCTCACCTTATCTGTTTGCATAAGCTTATCTGTATGCACCTGCTGTAACATTCAATTTGCATTGTATAGAAGTAATACTAATCTTCAATTATCAAAGAAAAAAATTAATTAAAATTACACAATAACTCTAATAACTTTCCATTGTGTAGAAGAATTAATACCTCCAGTAGACATGACACATATCGCGAGAATTGTCTAACAAAGTTTTCAGACAAGGTTAGTATTATGTGCACTGGAGAGAGAGAGAGAGAGAGGGAGAGAGAGAGAGAGACCTTTAATAATTAGACAAAATGGGTATGACCTTCTGTAACAAAACCGTGATTTTATTTCAAAAAGGGAAAATCTGTATTAAAATAAAACACTATTTCACTCATGTTGAGTTTTGTCCTGTATGTAATGATACAAATCACAAAGAAAAACACTATTTCACTCATACTGAGTTTTGCTCTGTGTGTAATAATACAAAGCACAAAGAAAAACACTATTTCACTCATACTGAGTTTTTCCCTGTATGTAATAATACAAATCACAAAGAAAAACACTATTTCACTCATATTGAGTTTTGCCCTAATGTAATAATACACAAAGAAAACACTATTTCACCCGTATTGAGTTTTGCCCTGATGTAATAATACACAAAGAAAAACACTATTTCACTCATACTGAGTTTTGCCCTGATGTAATAATACACAAAGAAAAACACTATTTCACCCGTATTGAGTTTTGCCCTGTATGTAATAATACAAATCACAAAGAAAAACACTATTTCACTCATATTGAGTTTTGCCCTGATGTAATAATACACAAAGAAAACACTATTTCACCCGTATTGAGTTTTGCCCTGATGTAATAATACACAAAGAAAAACACTATTTCACTCATACTGAGTTTTGCCCTGATGTAATAATACACAAAGAAAAACACTATTTCACCCGTATTGAGTTTTGCCCTGTATGTAATAATACAAATCACAAAGAAAAACACTATTTCACTCATATTGAGTTTTGCCCTGATGTAATAATACACAAAGAAAAACACTATTTCACCCGTATTGAGTTTTGCCCTGATGTAATAATACACAAAGAAAAACACTATTTCACTCATACTGAGTTTTGCCCTGATGTAATAATACACAAAGAAAAACACTATTTCACTCATATTGAGTTTTGCCCTGATGTAATAATACACAAAGAAAACACTATTTCACCCGTATTGAGTTTTGCCCTGATGTAATAATACAAATCACAAAAGACGAGAGAGAGAAAGCATATTCAGCTGTGGACAGTCTGCTGATAAAGACTGACAACAAATCTTTCCACAACAGTTGGCTCACTGTAAAAACGTATCAAGACCTTTATTTTGATGGGGTGTTCGTGGTGTAAGTTAACTACTGAGGTGATGATTTTGAAGTTAAAAAATATCACGTCCTTTATCTGTGTTTTCTCTCGATAGGAGTTTGAACAAGAAAAACATCAGCTTCACTTGAAATTGGAAAACCTAGAAACGGAGTACGTAAACACTGTGAAAGAATTGCAATATGACTTGTCCCAATTACGTAATGAACTGTCTGAGTACCAAAAGCAAACGACAGTGGAAAACAAAGAAAAATCCCGGATCATCCGAGAACTTTCCCAGCAAAATGAAAGACTTGTGGAGGAAGCGCAACAAGCCTCGCTCCGGCAAGAGGAAGCCGTGTCGGAGTTAGAATTTTTGAAAGAGAGAGGCCGGACAAGAACTTCTTCTAGCAGTTTATATTTAAATCAACTGGAATTACTCCAGGAAGAGGTAAGATTCATTGTAACATTCACAGATTTTTTTTACGAAAAATTATTACCAAATAGTTATCAAGGAAACGTTTCAACATTATCAACACTCACCTTCAGTTAGTTATCATATACCTACGTGGTCGCAGGTAAACATGGCTATTGCCTTTTGCATTTCCGCTCTAGTAAAATAATCTGTGTTATAATATAAAGTTTTGCTTGTAGCTTTATGAAGACAGTAAATAAAGACTCTAGCTTAGGTCATCGGAATATCATGACGATTCCGTTGAGAGTATTGTTAGCTTTGTTTATTTTTAGTTGTGGTACATGTATAGTGCAACGACCACGCTAGCTGCCTTCCCTCTTCTTGTCTTTTATTGTTTGGCTCAATTCGTGACTCGGACGGCCTTGGTTCAACTCTGGTCAGGGGAGTGAATAAAATCAAATAGGTTTTCCTTCAATATCTACCATAAAAGTGATGCTTGTCAATACAACGGTAACATTTCAGGTATCAGATCTGTTTTGTCTGACCGGTGTCTGCTTCACTTCCTGTCTTTATAGAGACTTTCCAGACTAATGGCAGAATATAATGAAAGATAACTGTTTATCTGCCAATAATAACTATCATAACAAGTCAATCAATAAAGTACATTTATACTTCTCTTTAATATGTATTCAGTCAAAATCATTCACGGACTTTATACACTATTAAATCAACGTTAAACTTCATCAATAATATATATATATATATATATATATATATATTGACAGACCATCACTGATTCGCATCTGATCAAGACAGTTAGATCGATTTGGATTGCATCTTCCAATATTTTTCGTTACACTAACATCGGCTTCCAAGCAGAAATATATTTTATTTATTTATTACACTTACTAATGTGTCATATTGCCCTTTACATAGTTTTATTAAACATTTTTGACGCCGGACGAATGGACGTACAGATGGATATCGTAACCGCTATGTTTTGCCTTTCGCAAATGTCGCAGGTGAGAAAAAAAAAAAAAAAAAAAACACAAAAAAACAACGAAAACAAACAACAACAACAACAACAACAACAGCGACAACACGAGACCGTTATCTGGCATTGTTTAAAAAACAAAACAAAAAACTTACAACTTACGTAAAAGTTGTATTACGTCAAATTTAAGGTTAATATGTCAATATTATGATGTCTCAAATAATATTGATGTTTCAAAACGTATGTTTAGGGCAGTAATCATATTAAGTTTACAAATAATCACAATGTATATTTTGAGTTGCGATGTTTTGTGAAAGTATAATGTTATCTTTGCGTCATACAAATATCTCCATAGGAACTATGACCCTAATGTCAGACTTACCTAACGGAGGAAAGAGTAAATAACAGTCAAAGCGATGTACGTCTTTACATTATGCACGGAATCTGTGAATTTTGAATGATTAATCACATATGGTTACAGAAATAGGTAGCCGTTGTGAGTCTGTTCGCCATAATTAACTAATGGATTGTTTGGCGCCAATGCCGTGGTCGTCAGGTAGTGGCGCTGAATGAAACCTCTGAGGAAATCAAACCAACTTTTACAGCACAAAAACACGCATTAGTTTTAGTATTTATCATTGTAGTTAATGATATTAAAGTACAACACAAAAAAAAAAAAATATTAGGCCGAGCTACACAATGCCAAATTAAACCCCGAGGTGGAGACAGTGCAGTCACACTTTTTTCACAAGTTGTGACTGTGAATGAAGCATAAAGAAAAGCAAATGAAAGAAGTAAGTGTCGTAACATCTACCTCAGTTGATGGCCAACAAAGAAATGCAAAGAAAATTATAGAATCCGGGGTAAGATGTGTAGGAATATTTTTTAGATGTCAAAAGTTGCTATTTCATCCTGGTGATTAGTAAACTTAGTCCAAGATATATAACTATTCAAATAATTTTGTGAGAGTTAAGTCTCTCCATGTAATGGTTTTGATAGGGCTGTTGTTGTTGTTCGTTCTTCGAGTTCGAAGATGACCATGACATCATTAACTGGTTTAGTTTCTGTGAGTACGTGAGTGGCTGATCAGGCCAAAGTGTTCTCTGAACTGTCTGTGGTACACTGGACAGGAAATACCGCCTGAGGTTGCTTGATCAATAGAGGACGTGCTGCAGTTCTGAGAGTTACGTTGCTTGCGCTTCTGCACTGCCTCTGCAATTCTCCTCAGTTCGAAGTCTGTAGTTCCAGTATGAATGAGACTGCGCCAGGTGGAGCGATTCTGTGCGAGATCTTCCCAAAACTCAGGGTCAGTGTTGAAATATTTCAAAGACGACTTGAGGAAATCTTTCAAGTGTTTCTTGTGACCACCATGATATCGCTTTCCCTCCTTCAGCTCACCGCACAAGATCTTCTTTTGAAGTCGCTTTCTGACATCCTGGTGGCGTGGCCTGCCCATCTCATCTGTGGTTTCATCAGCAGAGTGTGGATGCTTTGAATGCCTGGCCGTGTGAGAATCTCAGTGTCTGAGACCCTGTCGTACCTTCTTATCCTCATCAGTTTCCTCAGGCAGCCCATGTGAAAATGAATCAGCTTGTTGGCATGGCGTCTGTACACCGTCCAGGTTTCGGATGCATACAGTAGAGTCTGCAACACAATGGCTTTGTAGACCTTCAGTTTTGTTTGTAGACTGATGCCTCTGCGCTTCTACACATTTTCTTGTAGTCTGCCAAAGGCCACACTTGCTTTAGCAAATCTGGAGTTGGTTTCATCATCGATGTGGACTGCACGTGACAGTGTACTGCCGAGATAGGTGAATTTGGCCATTTACTGTGATGGTAGGCTCTACATAAGGCTTTCCATGTGCAGGCTGGTGTATCACCTCTGACTTCTTGATACTGATTGTGAGACCAAAATTGTCACAAGCTGAAGAGAAATAGTCCATACTCTGTTGCATGTCAGACTCAGATTCGGCATTCAGGGAACAGTCGTCAGCAAACAGGAGATCACGAACAGTCACTTCCTGTAACTTGTGCTTTGCCTGTAGTCTCCTCAGACTGAAGAGCTTGTCATCAGTCCGGTATCTGATGTCAATCCCAGTGTCATAGTCATTGAAGGTAAGCATGGCAGAAAACATCATCCTGAAGAGGGTTGGGGACAACACACATCCTTGTTTAACCCCATTGGTGACTGGAAATGGTTCAGATGACTCGCCGTCGCCCCCACGAGTGACTGTGTCAAAGGCTTTTGTCAGGTCGATGAATGTCGTGTACAGGTTGGAGATCTGTTGCTAGCATTTCTCCTGGAGTTGACGATCTGCAAACACCATGTCTGGAGTCCCTTGTCCTTTCCTGAAGCCACAGTGACTCTCAGGCAGGAGCCCGTGATCAATGTGATGCACAAGGTGATTGAGCAGAATTCTGGCGATGATTATGCCGGCTATGACATATAGGAGATGCCCCATTGGTTGTTGCAGGATTGTCTGTTGCCTTTCCGCTTGTACAAGTGTACAATGGATGCATCCTTGCACTCCTGGGATATAGTTCCTAGTTGCCTTTCCGCTTGTACAAGTGGACAATGGATGCATCCTTGCACTCCTGGGATATAGTTCCTTGAGTCCACATTGACTGGAAGGCTTCAGTCAGTTTCTGTGCCATGTTCGAGCCTCCGACTTTGTAGACTTCTGCTGGTATAGCATCCGCTTCAGCTGCTTTGCAATTTGACAGCAGGTCAATTGCTTTTTCATTGCTGGAGTATCAGCAAATAATGTGATGATTTCCACTTGGGGCAGTCAACCAAATGCCTCCTCGCTGATAGATGATTGAAGATTGAGGATGTTGTTGAAGTGTTCTGCCCATCTTTGTAGTATCTTTTCTTTGTCAGTGAGCAGTGTGGTGCTGTCAGCATTCAGTCTTGGAGATGTTCCCAATGGCTGTGGCCCGTAGATTGTCTTGAAAGTATCATGGAAGTTCTTCATGTCATTCCTGTCTGCGTAGGACTGAATCTCATATGTCTTGTTGCTCAGCAATGAGTCTTGCAACTCTTTTAGTTTGCATTGGACAGTCATCTTGATGTTGTTGAAGTCTGCCTTCTTAGATGAAGTGTTGTCTTCTATACAGGCCTTTTTTGGGTGTTCTTTTTTTTTTTTTTGAAAAGATAGGACACTTCGCCAATGGCGGCGCGAGGGGGGTGTTTGGAGGTGGCAAATGCCCCCGTGCGCAAGATGAAAGGGGCGCCGTCAGGAGATTTTTTGTTCTTTTTGCAGCTGACATTTTCTTAGTATTTCACCTTCTCCTTAGTGTAACGGGGGCAATTGTTCACAAAACTTATGTTTAGGAGGGAGGTTGACAACTGACATAAAAACTGTTCTCTGTAGCAAAGTAGGGGCGCCACTAAAGAACATTGCCCCCGGACTCGATCCTTACCACGTTTTCTCAACAATCCCGTGCACAATAAAGGTTACTATCTCAACACCACAAATCACATCTTGCAAACAATAACAATTGTTGTTTTTTATGAATGGCCGCGGCTTTCGAGCATGATTTATTGCGTAATGCTTAAAGAACAATATTCTGTGTAATGATATTTTTATTGTATGACTACAACGTAAAATGCTATATACCGTTATACATTGCAACAGGAAATTTTTATAAAACAGATTAGTTTGAAAATAATTAAATAGGTAGATGAGAAGTAAGTGCATTACAAGTAATTGTTCAGTCATAATTTCAAAATCCGGAGACAACGGCCACCGTCACTGAAGCTACTATAGGTTTTTGGGTATACAGTGAACGCCTCACGAAAGAACAGTTTGTATAGGTTCAAATTTAGAATCTTTTAAATCCATGTTTATAAATAGTAGATACACCGTTTTATTCTATCTCAGAACAACTCTCAAAGGAAGGCGTAGATTTTTTTTCGAACTGTAATATTTACAATCGATATTCTGTGCTAAAGCATCTGTGACAGTGTATATAAGACATCCTTGGTTGTTAATGACATTTGAGTCGAACACTTAAACAGGACCAGAGTTTTCATCGCTCTCGGTTACGCCTGGAGGCGTTGATTTCGTTTGGAGATAACATTTTGACAGATATGCAAGAAAATACATTTCCCGATAAATACTATTGAAATAAAAGAATGATTTGTATATTTTCTTGGGATGGGTTCCGGGAAGCCTTTATAATTGTCGTCTCCACGCTTTTCAAAGGATATATAATTTATGTAGTCGTGTTAGTCCGTGTTTGCGTGCATACGTAATGTCGCAAAATTATAGCATCGTTCAAAATGGGGACTTCATACTTAAAGATATGATTAAGGATGTTTGTAAATGTGCGGTACAGCCACAGCGTTTAAACCACACCTTAGAAGGGTGTTGGGGTGGTGAGGCGGGGTGATGACTAACTTAGAAAATCGTGGGGATATGTTAATTTCTAGATTGTTTTGAGCTTGTTCGCCAGCACAAAACCCTGTAGTTGAATCAGAAACAAACTTTTCTTTTTGTAAATTTGCAAGCAGGACACTTGAACATTGCTCACCGGAAGTTTCTTGCAAGAAATAACGAACACTGTCAGGTAAATATTATCAGTAAGTAACAAATTAGAAAGTAATTTAATCTGATAAAGAACATAAATATCTACCGTATGTACTCGCGTATAATATGGTACCAACTGCATAGACCCAGATCTGCCGGCGCATTATGCGACGGCAGATCTGGGTCTATGCAGTTTGTAAATACTCAGTAGAACAAACAACATAGACCCTGAGATGCCGGCGCATTATGCGACGGCAGATCAGGGTCTATGTTTTCGCATTTGGAACTACGCGAGTATATACGGTAAAGTTTTAGATATACAAATAATGAGTTGTGGTGGTGCAGTTTGTGCTACATGGCATTTGAAGTAGCCTCTGCTCAACAATCTAAATAACAGATTTTGGTTCTCAGGGGTTGTCTGGTCCTGGGCTTATAACCATTTTCCCGTTTGGTAAAAAGGATCAGGATCATTATCGGCCATATAATTAACACACACACACACACACAAATCAGAATTAGTCACAGATTCATTATGGCACTGCAGTGATTAAAATCCTTTTTGGGCTGTTATCCGTGACGAGTTTCTGGCTCATTTTTAAGTCTATTAAATGAGTCACTGGATATCACGTGAAGTGCACTAAACGGCAAGTTATTTTTCTCATCAAGTTCAAAAGGAGATCAATTAATATAGTAAAAGCTTTCCAAAAGCTAGTTTTGTTAGTCAGTCTACAGTTATTAGAATAGCTACCACCTGGAAATTGTAAATCATATATATTATATAGAGGTTAGCTTACTGGTCATCTTAGAAAGTACAAAATGTATGACCTATACATCTAGATAAATTGTTGTTTTTGTTTCTGGTTATAGTTTGGGCTTTTTTGAGTCTTAGTTCAAGATCAGTTCTGCTTTGTCGAAAACAACCCCTAAGTAAATTCCCAAAATACTGCCTCACATGTTGTACTGGTATTTCATGTGCAATACCCATGGCACCTGTGTTTTTTGTATGTCTCATAAATTAGAGAAATCTTACTTTGACGGTATAAAGCCACTATAGAAAAGCTACAAGTGAATCTTTACATTATATTTATGTTCATTTATTGGTTTCTTGTTCTGCATGAGTAGCAACATGGTGATCACACCTTTGAATTCATGTTTATGAAAATAGGAATTTTTGTTTCTTTTGCTGATTTGCAGTGTAAAAATAAATGTTGTGAATTATTCAGAAAAGTTACGATTTATTTACAAAACTGGGTCATGCAAATTTTCCAAGATAAGAAACAAGTTTCATGCCATCAACATATATTTATTATTTCATGCACAATTTGTGCATGTACTGAGGAGTTTTGGCTTAAAGTAGACATGAAATGTGCTTCAAGGATTCATTGTAAATGTATTGAACTGAAAAGACAATATAAAATCTGTCACAAACTCTTTATAGGAAATTTGCTTACTTCCACAATATTGAGTTTGCAGATTCACCTGCACCCACACCACCGATAGTTACGTGGTCACTATAGAAAATAATGTTTTATTCTGTTGCAGGTTTATCAACTGACTCAAAGACGAGATGAACTTGAGCGGCGGACAACACAGCTGACAGAAGAGAGAGAATGTGTAGGGTGTAGTCTAGAAGAAGCTCAAGACCGCATTATGGTCCTTGAGCGGAGTAAGCGAGAGTTAGAACAGACGGTATGAAATTCAAGCATTCCATTTTCTCTAATATAATAGAATAAAGTCCAACCTTAGATGACCCCCGACCCCCACCCTTTCAACAGTCACTTCTGGTTTTTCCCACCAACATATTGTTCTCTATATCTTCCCTTCCCAAGTCATCTCCTTGAAACAGCTACTGTATATACTCGCGTATAATCAGGAGTCCAAATGCAAACAACATAGACCCTGATCTGCCATCGCGTAATGTGCCAGCAGATCAGGGTCTATGTTGTTTGTTCTACTGATTAGTCCTTACAAAACTGCATAGACGCAGATCTGCTTGCGCATTATGCGACGGCAGATCTGGGTCTATGCAGTTGGTATACGCGAGTATATACGGTACATGTTTCTTCCTGGTTTTGGATACTGTGGAAAGGTTTTACTGTACACATATTAAGAGGAAGGGCTATAAGTAAGTTGGAAAAACTGTAGCCCAGCCTCATGTGAGGATGCCTTGTAAACTTGAAAAGAAACAATAGTAGAGTTTGTTTTTTAGTGATGAAAGCATCATGATTGCACATTTATGTTTACAGTATTTGGTATCAGTTCTTTTTAATGTTTTGATTTTAACATTTGCATAATTGTTCCACACTGACATGACATAGGCATAAAGTTCCCTCGTGAAATCAGGATGAATTGACAATGGTTTTATGGTTCCTGGCTACAGCGTCACAGATAAAAGGACAATTGTAACATGTTTGAAAGGCTATGGTAACTTTAGTGACTTGTGTGAAAGATACTACATCTCATTCCAAATGTAGATTGTATTGCTGAGTAAATTTTGAGGATAACTCGTGCACTTTAAAAGAAACAAAATTAGAGATTTTTGTATTCAATGCAAATGTAATGATGGCACCATTTATGTTTACAGTATCTATATCCACCTTATGAAATTTAATGCATGATCTCGAGAGAACATTCTTTGAGTGTTTGGCTCAGTGTAGTCTAAACAAGCATACCTAAATCAATATCTGTCTTGTGAAAATTGACCACGCAATCATTTTGTGGTTGGAAAGTATTGTGACCTATAACCTCGTGATTATTTTCTTGTTGCATAGTATTTACTAATTCAGTGACTATGTGAATGAGTAATGGCTTTTTAGTTGGTCAGTATTTGTTTTTAAATTGTTTGCATTATAATTTATATGTATTAAAATCTTGTAAAATTAGTTCCACAATCAGAAGATTGAGATTCTGGAGTTACAAGAGACAACCAGTCAGTTGACAGCACAGATTGAGCACCTGACTGAGCGGGCATCCACCGGAAGTGGTCACTCACAGACCCTGTATAGTGAGCTGTCACAGATTGGGGGAAACAATGGTCCCACAGATATGGCAATGGCTACAGATACTGATCAGCAAGTAAGAAAAACCTTTAAAGGAATATATTTATTTATTAAGGCCCCACATTGAGATGTGGAAGCCCTATACTGTAATCACCTTTACTGTCCGTCTGTCCATCCATCCAAACTTGTAACCACCAATGGTCAGCAACCCTCATATATATACTCTTTTCTCGCAGGTTCCCTAAGCTTGCGGTATTGACTATTTCTGTTCCAAATAGATACTTGCACCATTTGCCAGTCATTTTAGCAGTAGTTTTATTACATAGAAGTGTTTGATCTTAACTAATAACAATTCTTTGAACAATGTTTCATTTTATGGAAATACATAAGAAAATAATGAATTAGTAGAAAATGTATAAAGATCTACTTTTCCTTTATCCCCTATCCAAATATAAATTTCCTACATCTGATTCCAAAAGCCGAATCACATCCCGCTTGGCTGAATAAAGCAATTGACTTGATGATGGTTTACAATGATGCAAGCATAGTCACATGATTGACCTTGTTTACATATCACTCTTTGCCAAAAAACATGGTAGACAATAAGGGTTGTTGTATTGAAACCTTGACATTGTCCCAGAATGTTGCAATCATGATATAATGGATGATATGCCAAAATATATAAATGAAATTATGTGAGTAATTCATATTAATTATTTTTATTAGGAGAAAATCTGTAATGAATATGTAATAGGAAATTAATTCTTATACTTAACAAAGAGGGAACTAAAAGAGTGAAAATGGAAGAGCGATGTTTCCAGAAAACGTCACAGCTGCCTTTAGAAAGTACAGAATCTATTCCTTTAATAGCATGTCCATAAAAGATGGGCAAGTAACACTGTCAACTATATACCGAAATGAAGAGGACAAAATTTTGCAAAGAAAAGTTTTGTTGTTGTTAATAAATGAAAAACAACAACACAAAATCATCTATAGAACAGAAGGTGCATTTTGACAAACACATTAGCAATGTGTATGAGAGCAGAAATCTGAAAAAGTTGAAAGTTGCAGATCCAGAGTAGCTTATTAATTGAAAACAGCTGATGATTGTAAATTAGGGAAAATATGGTGGACTCACTGTACTTAAGATTCGAGGAGAGAACATGTTTTCAGGTGTCCGCATTACTTCTTCAGAAAATAATTCGATAAATAATTGAATAGACTCATAACGATTGTAAATATTTCATATTTTAAAAGTGGCAAATTTAAGTTTTCTGCCTTGTACAATGATGCGGTGTGTTATTACTGACATTGTATTTATTTCATACCCTGTTTGGGCACCAATACAGCAATTACATCATTTGCCACGAGAATACGAGAATCTTGTTTTATGTGGTGGTAGACACAATATGTTCCATTGGATGTTGTTTATTGCCAAATTGGCATCATATACAGTATTTCCTGAATACAGGATTGGAAATGATAAATAAACAAGTTGGGCAACATTCATTAGCAGGTAAATTATTGTCTTTTATTTGCAATTCGTTTCTTGTTTAGTACCGCAAGAATACAGTACACCATCCTAATTTGATGCCATTGGTACATGAATTGCCTATTAAATGTAGTTGTGCATTTTAAAATCTTTTCAGGTCAAATTGATGGAGTTATCGTGATTTATCCATCAATTTTAAATCATGTCTACAACAGATCCTTTTAACCAGAACAGCTTAGGAATCATTCAGCATATTATGATGCAATTTGTTGTGTACCATATTTTACTCGCGTATAAGCTGGGTCCAAATGCAAACAACATAGACCCTGATCTGCCGTCGCATAATGCGCCGGCAGATCAGGGTCTATGTTGTTTGTTCTACTGATTAGTCCTTACAAACTGCATAGACCCAGATCTGCCGGTACTGCGATGGCAGATCTGGGTCTATGCAGTTTGCAGTTGATATCGGTTAATATACGGTACATTTTCTCATAGACTCGTGTGCCTTTTATGGGTTGATGAGAATCAACTCAATATTGGATAGAGTTATTGCTCTTGACAATTAACTTCGTATCTTCAGATGAGATGTTGCTTGTAACTGGCATAAATCAAGAACAATTAAACTTACACATATTCTGATGCAGTTTGGTATGAACATTGTCTCACAGGCATACCTGCCATATTCCCAAACTTTGTGGGAGGGTTTTGGAGACTCAAAAAGTGTGTCTTGAGGTCCCAAGGGGGGTTCAGTGTGCATGGACCCAAAAAAGCGACATCAATTTGAGAACAAGTTATCTTTTCATATTCGTTTATAGAAAATTACTGGAAATTAAAATTTGAGAAAAAAAAAGAAAATAACATATCTGTTTTCTTTGAAGCATTTATTACACTTACAAAAAAAAATAGTTTTTGCATTTAGCTTGTCCAATACCCAAATCACACATGTGCCAACACTCACATAACACTGGTCTACAGCCAAATGCTTCCGCAATAAATGTTGTCAAACTTTACTAATTCTGGGTCACTGAGAACGAAAATGATGCTTACAATTGTTGATTGGCTCTAGTTTTAAAGATATTATAATGGGTCAGTATATACGACCCTTGACTTGGGAATGGCGGATGATAAGTGTGTTATAAAGGGAAGGGATCTCAATTTAAACCAGAAATGACTAAAATATATCTTTGACTGGATCTATGAATAAATCTATGACTGGGTTTGGACAGTACTTACGTTTTAGGCAAAACAATGAATGCTGCAATCTGAAGCTGATATTGTGTCATACATGATATGAATTGCATCATGTTATTCCTAGAAGTCATGGATGATGCAATCATAACTAAGCTTACATCACTCTGCTAAAGAAATTGCCCTATATCAGCTCTACAAATCATACAGTGTCGTTTGATTTTGCAAAGGGACACATTTCTGTTTAGCCAAAGTGAGCAGAGATGCCTCGTACTTGTGTGAACAATGCAGATAACTTCTGCTATGTTTATGGTGAAGTGACTTTTGCATCACAAAAGCGCAGTATAACCACTATGGTTAAGAAAGCCTATCACCTTTATTTTGGCTGCTGTGGGTCCCACACATATGCTGCAACACTTGTGCAACAAATCTTCTGCAGTGGTTGAACAGGAAAAAGAAATCTATGTCTTTTGCAGTGCCAATAATTTGGAGAGAGACAACAGATCATATCAGCAATTGTTACTTCTGCATGGTGCCTCCAGTTGGGAAAGGTGTGTCAAAGAAGTAAAAGTGGACTGTGCATTATCCAAACATTCCGTCAGCTACACGCCCAGTACCCCACGGAGAAGGACTGCCGGTTCCTGATGCACCAGAATCATTCTCACTTGAGTCAGATGAGGAAGAGGAAGAGGATGAAACTTCTAGTCCTGAACCATCAATGTAACAATGACCCATATTTTCTCCCATCCTCCTCCTCTGAACCACACCTCATAACACAAGGTGAACTGAATGACCTTGTCAGGGATTTGGAACTACCCAAGAGTAGGCAGAGCTGTTGGGTTCCAGACTTCAGCAGTGGAATCTCCTGGCAGGTGATGTTAGGGTTTCCATGTTTCGTGACCGTCAAAAGGATCTTGTCCCATTCTTCTTCATGGAAAGTGATCTTGTAGCCTGCAACAACATCGATGGTGTGATGGCAGCCCTCAACATCGTTCATGATCCAGATGAGTGGAGACTGTTCATTGATTCATCGAAGACGAGTCTTAAAGCTGTTTTGCTGCATAATGACAGTGTTTTGCCATCAATTCCAGTTGGTCATGCAGTCCATATGAAGGAAACCAATGAAAACATGAAACAACTTTTGAGGTGCATAAACTATGACCAACATCAGTGGCAGCTTTGTGGCAATTTCAAGGTTCTTGCTCTCTTGCTTGGTCTGCAGACTGGATACACAAAGTACTGCTGTTTTCTCTGCGAATGGGATAGTCGTGCGAGAGATTCCCACTACATCAAGAGAGATTGGCCACTTCGACAGTCATTGGAGCCTGGGATGAAAAGTGTTCAGCATCCACCACTTGTTGAAACAAGGAAGATTTTGTTACCACAATTGCAAATCAAGCTGGGTCTGATGAAGAACTTTGTCAAGGCCATGGACAAAACACAAACAGCTTTCAAGTACCTCCATGGAAAATTTCCAAGGTTAAGTGAAGTTAAGGTAAATGAAGGTGTCTTTGTTGGTCCTCAGATTCGTGAACTTCTTCGAGATGATGCATTTAACCGTGCACTGCGTGGCAAGGAAAAGACGGCATGGAAAGTCTTCCAGTTAGTGGCAACAAATTTTCTCAGAAACAACAAGGCAGACAACTCCAGGGAGTTGGTAAAAAACCTCCTCAAGGCATACAAAAGCCTTGGTTGCAACATGTCACTAAAGATATATTTTTTGCACTCTCATCTAGATTTTTTTCCACCGAACTGTGGAGCAGTGAGCGAAGAGCACGGCGAGCGATTTCACCAGGACATGGCAACAATAGAGAAACGCTATCAGGGCAAATGGAGCCCATCAATGTTTGCAGACTATTGCTGGACTGTGACACAAATGCTCCATTTAATGAATACAAGAGTCAAGCCATGAAGCGCCAAGTAGACACTGAATAAGGACTAAACTATGTACTTATATATACATAATAGTTTTTGACTTTTGTTTCAATGTATTTTTTATTTATATAACCCTTTTGCTGTTTTTTAAAGTGTTACATAAACAGGACAGGTGAAATATTATCATGTAAATCAACCATAAACACATGAAAAGACCTAGGTTTAAAATTTATGATTAAACTCTACTATGTACACAATATACATGGATGTAAAATGTAAAAACTTAAATATCTTGGAAACAGTAGCCAATCAGTTGTTTTAATTGTCATATTTGAATTCAGCACATCAAAATCCCTAATAAATAGCACATTTTATCTCTGAAGCAGACGACTTCGAAAAAATTGTAGACCAGTGTAATCAGAACCAGACAGACATTAAAGAAATAAAAAATATACAAAGTTTCTGTCTTTAAAATCTACTGGACAGTGGAATATTTTGTTAATTAGATGTAGTCTTTGCTGCTTTCAGTAGTTCTGTGTGTGTATGTGTGTGGGGTGTTTGAAGGTAATGTAAGCGTCATTTTTGTTAATCTTTGCACTTGTTGAAGACTGGATGGTACTGTTGTTCAGACTTCCCTGAAGATCTTGTAGAGTTTTTTCTCAGCATAAAAAACAACCTCTTTGCATCTGCATTGATGTGAGGGAGTGTCAAATATGCTGGGTGGTGTTGCTACATCACAGATGTTGTGCACTCCAGAATGACTGACGTCAGTATGGTCTTGGCAGTATGTGCAAAAAATAAAATGCTCCTTCATGCTGCAGCACTTTACATAGTCAAACTCCATCCAGGAGTTCTGAAATTTAGTTTTGCTGGGCTCTGCTCACTTTGCAGGTGGCTCATCATTTTCTGAATCACAGGTGCATTTCAACATTTTGCTTTAAAAAAATGAATCACACTTGTACACTATTCTGACTACTGAAATAATCCTGTTTTACATTTTATATATGGAGTGAAATCTGAGTTAAAAGAAACGCTGCTGCATATCACGAACATGCCAATAATCTTTAATAAAAATGGCTTAAATATTCTCTTTCAAGGCAATGATGTGTCATAACTTGCTCTTCGATATGCATCTGTTTGATTTATCTATAACTTCAAACAAATTGGGTTGTCCCACTTTACCTATGCAAATTAGCCTAATGGGCTCTCCCACAGCAGTCTTTAAATGATTTAACACAGCTTCACCCTAGCTATTCTTATTCAGCCAATAAAGTAATCAGTTAAATAGTGGTTGCGTGTGTGTGATGTGACCACCTTACCTTTCATTTGCCTCTACGATACACTGCCCATCGGATAGTTTTACATGGGCTTAAAGCAGAACTGTTTACTATTTATACAGACTACATGCTAGGGATATATACACATATAGTGGTGGTAAAAAAATCTCTCACCATTAATTTTTTTCATTTTTTTCTCAGATTACCGAAAATCATGTTTTTTGAAACATGACCATGTCTGGGGGGTTTGGGAGTAAACAATCATGTTTTTCACATGACGTGTCATGTTATGGCAGGTAAGCTCATAGGTCTAGATGGAAACTTTCTTTCTAATGATCATTTTGATCAAAAGACTAATTACACATGTGTGTGCTTTGACACCTCCCTTTGATAAGCATTGCTCTGCACAGTTTTAATCCATTAAATTAAAAATCCTTACACGATATTTGGAACACTTGCATGTTATTGTATAGCCTATTTAGAAAAATGGTGCCATGATATGGGGCTTTTTTGTGTGTTGGAGGAATACAAACTCCCATGTTAATTGTCATAAATCATAATAAAATCATCTGTTTTACAGTGTCATGTACAGATATAATTTTGTTTTCAAATGATTATTATGTGTACTATTCCGATGGCAACTTTACATAATTTCTTTGGTGCCAAGCACAAAGCTATAGGTGAGCACGATTCTCTCAAGACTAGCCAACAGAAATTAGTAGATGCATCTAGTTTTCATAAAGAAAACAATGCCAAAGAGACTAAGAGATTTGTGGAATGAATAATGGATTAGGACATTTCCATGGGCTGAAAAATGAGAAAATTATGGAGCATTTATGCACATATTGTCATGACTATGGAAGGAATATACAATGGAAACCCAAGGAACACGGAAGTTGCAAGGTTCAACATAATCACATATGGACATTAATAAATCAAGAAACTGTAACAAAATCGATGAGGGTGATGGAGGAAGGTCAAGAACTTATGGATTTAGAAAGAAAAAAAAGTGAATGTAGTATGCTGTGTTGCTGAAAGATGAAATTATTAAAAGTGAATGGAATATGGTCATTTGTTTCTTCTTTCCGTGTCTTGGAAAATTCATTGATTTTAAATGGAATTAAGCTAATTAAATAAATTAATAAACAAAGAAAGTGTAATCTCTTCCTTGATTTTTTCTAGCTGCACACAAAATTAAAGAATGGCAAGATAAAGGCATTAAGAATTGTTATAGTTGTAACATCACACACAATCACATATATCATGGTTATCAAATGCCTTAATTTTTCATTCGTTTGTTATAATACTAAATGTTTTACAATTACTGAGCATTAGCAGTCTGGTGACATATATATTAGTGACAAAACAATACACTCAGTGTGTTCTAAATTATTGCAGGGGGAAAAAAGTATAGTTATTGGGACTGCAAGTTTAAGTACCAGGACTGCAACGTTTTTCAAGGAAGCAGTCCTAGACTGCAACTTTCGAAACCCTGTGGAGAACCCTGCATTATTTCATAGTCAGATGTGTCTTTTATGTGTTTTTGTCTCTTCTAATCCAAGCTGCCTTAGTGTGTCATTGGAAAAGGCACTGAACTCCCATTTTTTTGGGAAGATATTGCTAATAATTTGTTAAAACCACACAACCAACCAACCATTGTCTAATCCATTTTGGACAGAGTTATGACTCTTGTTGACCAACTTCATATTTTTTAATGTGATGTTGCTTGTAATGTTGGGTCCTTGAAGGAGTTGGATTTTAAGCATTCCATGTCATCATATAGAGGAGTCATGGCCCCTGAATGCCTGTCTCCAAACTATGGTTTAATTCCCATTTTAAGTTCCCCAGTTTAAGGCCCTGTAAAGCAAACTGTAGTGAGTGGAGTCCATTGTGTTGCACCCATCACTAATAGCTTTATTTAATTTAATTTATTTATGTTGTAGAATAAAAACCGAGTCAGTTCAAAGTCGGTTCATTGGACACTGTGCACACAGGAGTGAAGTACTCAGCATTTGCTTAATATGTAATCTTGAGTTCAAAGTTGGTTCATTGTACACTGTGCACACAGGAGTGAAGTACTCAGCATTTGCTTAATATGTAATCTTGAGTTCAAAGTTGGTTCATTGGACACTATGCACACAGGAGTGAAGTACTCAGCATTTGCTTAATATGTAATCTTGAGTTCAAAGTTGGTTCATTGGACACTATGCACACAGGAGTGAAGTACTCAGCATTTGCTTAATATGTAATCTTGAGTTCAAAGTTGGTTCATTGGACACTGCACACAGGAGTGAAGTACTCAGCATTTGCTTAATATGTAATCTTGAGTTCAAAGTTGGTTCATTTGACATTTTGCACACAGTAGTGAAGTACTCAGTATTTGCTTACTATGCAATCTTGAGTTCAAAGTTGGTACATTGGACACTATGCACACAGGAGTGTAGCAATCAGCATCTGCCTAATATGTAATTTTGAAAATGTTTATTGTCAAAATTGTAAGAAAAATTGAATATTTCTTCTAAATGATCCAAATAAATATGTATGGTGCATCTCAAGTAATTGTCCAGTTTTGTATCATGCCATTTATCCTCCTCTTTTTTCCTGTTCAATGTAAGTCATCAATCTCACACTTTCCCTTTGGATCAGTAGTCCATTATAACCTCTCCCTCAGAAACCCTAATTTTTTTAAATCTGAAACTAGTCATTCTTTTAGGAATTAATCGCAAGGAGGACCCACTGAGTAAACTTTCTTCCTTCCCAAAGCAGATGAAATACTTAACTTCATGTCTTTTAACATTGCATTCCCCTTTCAATCTATTCATTTAAAAAAAATGCCATACATGCTCCATTAGTAACATCACTTGCATACAGTTCAAATAAATCCTCAGGTTGGGCAAGCATGCATCCATCTTAGACAGTATTAAGCATGACAGTGCTCAAAGAAAATTTTGTTCAGACACAGGCCCAGGGCTGGTGACTTTAAAAAAATCACAAGCTGTGACTCAAATTCCACAAGTTCGAATTCCTATTCCATGTGCCCAAAAGAACCCCTAATTTTTACTATGAAAAGAAATAAACAAAATCATATTAAATTGACTTGTGTGTATTTTCAGATATCAAAATATTTCACGTAAAGCAATGTCTTCCTCCAGGTTCTGATGTCAACCATTGTCCAATTGCTCTATCAATGTCGTCCTTACTCATTGGATAAGCAGTGTTGATATTCATTACCACCTGAAGCGTGTCTTGCTTTACACAATTTCTCTTTACACTTTTAATGTTGTTCATAGGTGCTGCTTAATATGTTTAACCAGTGTTGCATTACTTAAGTTTTTCTAACGAAATAATTTTTTGGTTGATCTTTCCTTTTTATCTCACCTCCGCCAAAGGATGGACGATTTTTAATCAAAGACTCAGAAGCCATCATGGACCATCTTTGATCCCTTTATTACTTATAACACCTCAAATAACATCCCACATCTGGCATAAGCTCTCCAGATTACAACATTAAGGTAATCAATTAACAGCTTGTTGTGTACACATGTTAGCTTTATCTGATTACTCAGCCACGCACCACTGCACTGGTCGCAACAACTGCTGGAACATTTTCAGTCCTCAGTAGACTGGCTCTGAGTGGTTTCTGTAATGCGTTGATAGAACATGTAAAAATACTTTTTTTTCTTTCTTTCTTTTTTCAGTTTAAAAAAAAAAATCAGTTGATTTTCAAATGTGGTAGATTTCAGCTATAAAACGTTATGTTTTTGTCCTACCGCCAGTAGAATCATATGTATGTTAAAGCCAAGTGAGCACTAATTATAGGTAACCCAGGCAATCTGTTCCCATTCATAGGTCACATGCTTCGTTTTGTACACAAAGTTTACAGCTGTTGATAGAAGTACGGTAATTAGATGATCTTCATATGGGTAAGGGGCATACATGGGGATAAATGTTATTAATTTACTAGTCCTTTGACAACTTGAAAATAAAATTTCACATTTTGTCAGCCAGGTTGAAGTTTTCTCCAGCAAATCAGATTTTTTTTTTACAAGCCCAACAGGCACTTCACTTAGAATACAGGAGGGGCCCGATCTGAAATTAGAGGGGCCCCGGGGTGTCGGGCTATCAGATTTTTTGAGCACTGCATGACTTATCTCTGCTTTGTATCATCAAAATTGTACTCTTCTTTTGTCTTTTTTCATAGTTACCAACAGATCATTCAATTGATGACGAGATAGAATGTGATGATGATGACTTTACTATGTTCTCTCCCAACAACTCTGCAATGAGCAATCAATCACATTTCCAGCTGACCTTAGACACAGAGGTATACTGTTGTTTTTGTTTCCTGTGGCCACACAGGTCTGTGACAACCAAGGTTTCATCTTCTTGGAAGTCAATTGTTATACAAAGCCTTGGAAAAACCATTTTAGACTCTTAACTAAAGACTGCCAGTTTCGGAGCTGATCTGTTTCATCTTTTAATTCACATGAACATTGGTGACACCTATAATGTGTGAATCTTTATGTAAAATTTAAGTGGCCATATGTGCTGCACAGATTCTATGCTTGTTTTTGTTTTACCTGTTTCACCACTACATGATTAATCACACTTTGATCATTAATTACTCCTGTAGAATCTGAAATACACTATACTAAATATCCATATGATTTATTTCCAACTACAGATTTTGAGTCTTTTTCTACAAGGAATAAAAGTCATATTATGATAAGAGTCATTCAACACTACAATTCTTGTCAGAAAAGGCATAATAAAAGTATATATCCAGCTAATTAACTCATGCATTATAAACATTAGAATCTACATTATAAATTATGCAAACTTGTCTCTTTTTTTAAAAAATAAGTGTCTTAATTTGTAATTTTACAGATGCGGGACAGATTTCTTTATGTTTACAACTGTATTCAAGAAATCTGTCATGATGTTAGACAACACATGGAAGCAGATGGGGATATCGACCAGTTCAGCGTTTCTGTTGGTGCAATGGGTGGGGAAAATAAAACAATGCCAGGTAGCCTTCCCACTGAATCAACAGCTGCATTTGAAGGAGAAAATGATGAGGTACACGGAAATCAGCTGGACCATCCTGCAGACACCCCTCATATTCTTAATCATGCTGTAGAGGAACTAAGGAAGCACATTAGAGACATAATTGCCTCAAACAAGCAGGTATGAAAAATTGATTCCCTTTTTACTTTATAATGATCATTGTGATTTAAGTCGTAGAAAAATGTAGTAACCCACAGCAGCCTTTTACAGGATGAAGCCACGCGTCAGCATTCCAGACATTATTCTAATCCAGCCATAGGAGAATAGGTTAAATTAGTCTCAAGGACATTCATGAGTGACTTAGTAACGCAGTACAGCAAATCAACTTGAGTCTGCCAACAGTCCGCAATCATTAAACAATGTCTACCTGAGACTTCCTGCTTATAAGTTATTTGCCCTCTTTTCATGCTTGTTTAGGAACAAAGAGTAGACTTTTATTACATACTTAAGTGTGAAATATAGAAATTTATTGGCGAAATAATTTTCATATTTTTTCATTCCTATATTTTCACGTGAAAAATATATCCTTATATATTTTCACATGTGAAAATATAAGATTTCCCAACATGCCATGGAATACTTGATTGTGTGTGCCTACAGAAGTTATACATGCAGCAACAAAAACGAACACTTTGTGAGCTAGAACAAATAAATGGAAACTGCATTACATTTCAGACATGGAAATTAATTTTTGCTGAAGAAATTTGACTCGACATTGTTTAAGTCTTTATGAAGTTATTTTCCCTTACTTCCTTGACAACAGTGATAAACCTGCTTTGCTGCATTGCTGAATTGGACTTGCATTGTGGTCAGATATGATCAGATAGTTTACAAAAGTGTCAAAAATGTAATTTACTCTGAAACATTAGGTCATCCCAATCCTACATCTCTCAAGTCACTGATATTTATACCTGATATTTATATGATCTGTCTATGAAAGTGAGGTGAATTTAAGAAAGGGGGGTGGGGTGTTGTGCTGAAGAGTGAGTTCAGTCTTCTAGGCTTCAATTAGGAGTATGTTTGGTACATAATAAAAAGAAAATTTTCTTTTCCTGCGTAAATACAGGATATATTTCATCTTGTGGTACAAAAAACAATATATTTTAACGTGTGGCTTTGCCACTCATTAAAATATCACCTTTTTTGTACCTTGTGGCTTTGCCACTCGTTAAAATATCACCTTTTTTGTACCTTGTGGCTTTGCCACTCATTAAAATATCACCTTTTTTGTACCTTGTGGTTTTGCCACTCATTAAAATACCACCTTTTTTGTGCCTTGTGGCTTTGCCACTCGTTAAAATATCACCTTTTTTGTACCACACAATGAAATATATCTTGTAGTAACATGGGAAAAGAAAATATCCTCTATTTATCTATATTTTGCTCAATTGTTTAATAAGCTTATCCATATTGTTTATATGTCAAAACAATTAAAATTTGCATGTGAAAATCATGGCCATTAGTTTGATCTTGTAATTGGTATTATTCTGTGGTCTTATGGCTTTGATCAGTTAATGAATAATTTAGACCACCTACAGCCATATTTTAAGTGAAAATAAAACCAATTTAGGTTAGATTGAATTAAATCCAACATTCTCCTGGAAATGAAGTTTTGAATAGGAATATAAATTAAAACTAGGTGTCAATTTTATGTCCAACTTGTTATATAGTGATACACATGTCTGGTTGTATGTCTGTCCCTTATGTCACAAATTTTTTTTCTGCCTAATAACTTTCTGTTATGATAGACTAAAGCACAATTTTGTATAATGTTTTGATATCAGGCAGGCATAGGTTAAGTTCCATTTACACTTTATTTTATCAAAATTAGACAGAGTTATGGCACCTTCTTGACTTTGAAGTTTGCTGTTTCATTTTGAACCAAAGTTGATACCATATTGGCAGGGGATCATCATCTGCTCACGCTTCTAGTTTTGTATAAATTGACTGTAGGTCCTATCAGGGATCCAATAATTTTTACAAGACGCAAAAGTTCATTTTTCTATCAATCATATGGTTTTATGAATGTAATGATCATACAGGTTTATGAATGTAATGATCACATGGTTTTATGAACGTAACGATCATATGAGTTTTCGAATGTAACAATCACATGGGTTTATGAATGTAATTCATATGGGTTTATGAATGTAATGATCACACAGGTTTTATGAATATAACGATCATACGTGTTTAAGGATGTGACGATCATACGGGTTTATGAATATAATGATCATATGGGTTTAAGGATGTGACGATCATATACGGGTTTATGAATATAACGATCATACGGGTTTAAGGATGTGATGATAATACGGGTTTATGAATATAATGATCATACAGGTTTATGAATATAACAATCATATGGGTTTATGAATATAACGATCATACAGGTTTACGGATGTGACGATCATACAGGTTTATGAAAATAATGATCATGCAAGTTTATGAATGTAACGATCATTACACAGGTTTATGAATACAACTTAGAAATATAATGTACCGTCATAGGAATGAATATGGCTTGTATAAATGTGTTCTTTTCATGTGGTGGATTTTGAAAACCCCAGGTGTCTCTCGTTGCATGCCTGTTGAGTATGACACATTTTAGAGAGCGCTATTTTCCGTGTCCATGGCTGATCACAATAACTGTTATGTATATGGGTTTAGAGTAATTCAAGTGTCTGATGGAATATATTGGTTGTCACTGCTAAACAACTACTATGGAAATTTAGTGTCTGCTTCATTGTGTGATTTTGACTGGAATGGGAAACAACAGAACACAGGCCCTTCCTGCAAAAGAAGGTGACTTTCAAAGTAGTTTATTTATTGTTGCTAATTTAGGAAACAGGATATAGATGACAAGTGAAATGTTGCTGATGTAGGTGGTGTTTTCCATCAGTACAATAGAGACACATGCAACGCTCAGTTTGAAACATTAGTAAAATTATGGTTTGGTTTGGTTTTGTGGGGTTTTATTAACATCAGTTTTCGGCATGATAGGCTATCCATGGCTGCCAGTATATTTGGTGGAGGAAGAAGCTGGGAGGACCCCAGGAAGAACCACTGACCCATGGGAAGCTACTGGCAAGCTTTCTCACATACCCACATTAGTCAAGCCAAGACATAAACCCTTGTGGATAGAGGTGAGATGTGTGAGTGATCTGTAAAGCTAGCACCTTAGACCACTCGGCCACCTGGAGCCCCTGTAAAATTAAGGCCCGTAACTATGTGGTATTGTGAGAGGAAAGTCCTAGCACCAGAAGTGTAGCAAAGATCTGCCACTCAGACACTTGCACATACAGTTTCTGATGATAAAGAAAAATGGGTGCCTTAAAACCAAAACAAAGAGTAACAAGAATTTTGCATATTTCAGGCAACAGCAAACTCATGTAGCATTGCAGTGAAAGAAAGCCTAGAAGAACAAATTAATGAATTACAACGTCAGATAAGGCACACACAGGATGTCCTCCAACAGTCACACATCAAACTGGAACAAAAGGAAATAGAACTTCAAAAGAAAGGCGATATGTTGAGGGAATTTCAAGATAAGGTATCAACAAAATTGTGTACTATTATTATTGATTACTTGTACACTCATCTAAACTAATGTACACAATTTCATTAACTTAATAATTTAGGGTTTCATACTTATGTATGTATGTATGTTTGATTGGATATATTGATCAAAATATATTATGGATGGATGAAACATGGATTGATAGACTGATGGACAATATGTATGTATGTATGTATGTATGTATGTATGTATGTATGTATGTATGTATGTATGTTTGTATGTATGTATGTATGTATGTATGTATGTATGTATGTATGTATGTATGTATGTATGTATGTATGTATGTATGTATGTATGTATGTATGTTTGTATGTATGTATGTATGTATGTATGTATGTATGTTTGTATGTATGTATGTATGTATGTTTGTATGTATGTATGTATGTATGTATGTATGTATGTATGTATGTATGTTTGTATGTATGTATGTATGTATGTATGTATGTATGTATGTATGTATGTATGTATGTATGTATGCAAAAAATCATGGATGAAAGTTATAAAGAAGGGAAATATAGAGACTTTACTGTTTCTTATTTTACTGAAACATTCTGAAAACCATTGTTCCTGTCAATTTTCTTTTGCAGCTAATCAGTCCATTGACAAGATCTCACATAAAAAGGGGGGAGGGCAATTATACAAAAGTTTAAATAAAGTACATGTTTACTGCCATGAAATGGAAGTTCTGTTTTCAGTTTTGTTTATAATATTTTTTGTGTTATTTTATTTACATAAAAAAGTCGTGTACATAAAGACTTTACAGTGTAGTATTTCATTGTTATAAGAGTACACTGACCAGCTATCATCATTTCAGCTTTTGGAATACCAAGATCTAATAAGTCGACTCCATAAAGAGAGAGACGATCTACAAAATAACAAAATACGTAGCCTTAAATTTGATGCTGTTGTGACACAAATGAGGAAAGAGAGAGATGAAGCTTTAGACAGGTAAGGTCAATAAAGTTTTGTGTATTTTACATTTAAAAACAAATATGAATAAAAACAACATCTTGAGATTAGTTAATTTTACTGTAGAGTAGTAATTGCGTATTTATCTAATTAAGCTGTGCAAAATACTAATATAATTATTCAAAGTAATCCATGATGAATCTTTCTGTATTTCACATACATGTATTGCTTACAATATTTTTTGATGTACTGAAAACTAATTTCGATACTTAACCTTGCTGGAAAAAAGTTAAGAAGAATGAAAACACAAGATCCTTCTTCTAAACAAAAAAGAGGAATTTGAAACTTTCAAAATTTGTATGTAGCAGTTACCCCTTACAGATAAAACCTTTATGTGGCTTATAGGTTACTTATATTCATACTTATAAAGGACTTATAAGTGACTATTCACTTTACTTATAGGTCTCTTATATGTGACTATTCACTTTACTTATAGGTCACTTATAAGTGACATATAGGTGAAGGATTAAGGTTTTATATGCAAATTAGCATTTCATATGCAAATTAGGCATTTTACTTATAAATGAAGTATACTTTTCTTATAAGCGAAATGTGAGCCATTCACTTACTGCACTTAAAGGTCTTTCGAGCTCTGGATTCTTGCAGTTGAAACATCTTTTTGATGTCAAATAATATTTCAGTTTCCAAAAATAAATTATTTTCGATGAATACACAGTTGAATGTTTGGTGCAAAATAATACTGTTTTAAATGAAATTATAGAAAATAATTTATTGTTGGATGCTGAAAAAGTCTTTGTTTACAAGATGTGTCTTCAGTGTGTGGTTGTGTATACTCACTAATGTCCCCATTTTGTTATTCACATACACACACACATTGCTTTATTCTAGCTTTCATACATAAGATTCCTCAAAAATGGAAGTTTTATTTCAATGTTTGTTTTAAATCTTAAAATATTTTAAATAAAGCATGATTAATTTTTTTGTTTCTTCTTTTTTTGTTGTTGATACGACTCATTAAAATTGATAAATCTGGTTGGAAGTTATGAATTTTGGAGAAAAAAAAATAATAGTAGCACCTTTGTTGTATTTTGCAGTTAACCTTGGACTTGAGACTGTATTTTGTAGTGAACTGTTAGTTGGAAAATGACAATGTCCACGAACCTACAGTTCACTTATACTCGAGTGATAAAAATGTATCTCACCTATAAAGAGATCAGACCACTAATTCATTTCCCATAGAACTTAATATATTAAAAAATAAAAATATGCTCTTCATTAAATTGGCATACAAACCACACATGGTTCCATTCATTTGAGTTAGAAATTTTTTCGGCCTTGAATAACAGGTGCTTTGCATCATGTTTTTTGAACCTCGTGCTGCTATACAGGGGAGCTCACTCACCTGCACCTAATAACATAGCCTCACACCAAGAGTCCATATGATATCTTGTCAGTAGGAAATTATATACAGGATATCAAAATAAAAGTAGATATTTTCTCGTCAACTATAGTACATAGATTGAAGTTTGTAAAATTAATAATGGAGAAAAAAAAATTGAATCCGTTTATTAGCCAATGGGCACATCTCAAAAGATTTAGTATTCTATTTTTTTTTATTCCCCCACCAGTAGACTGGTTCCCTGGTTGTAAAATAATTAGTGGTCTGATACCTAAAGGACTTGTATGTCACTTATATGTGAAATGTAGGTGAAGCATGGATCAATTTTGTTTTCACTATACTGTACTTATACAGACTAATATTTCACTTACTTCATTACATATGCAAATTATAAGTAACTTATAAGTGACCTATAAGTCCTATATAAGTCAAGCATATATCAACTGTAAGTTAGAATAAGTTATTTTTTATAAGGGACAGTCAGTTCCAATTAAGGGAGGCAGAATCATCACAGGCACGCTCTGAACCAAAACGATTTATCATTTGTTGTAAATTTGTATATTGTTTTTTCTTTCCAGGAAGAACAATATGGAACTCCAGCTGTCTCAGACAAAGATGGACCTTCTGACTTTGAATAGTCAGCTAATGGAGGCCATTCACCAGAAAGTTGGGGTCTCCCAGCAGCTTGATCAGTGGCAGGTAGATGTGGATTCTTCCTTCTCCCCTTATCCTGTACTTACTTCTCTGGCTCACTTGGATACATCCACATCTACATCCAACCATTCAACACTTGTTTATCACAATACTTCTAGCTCCTTCCATAGTTTACCTTTCTCTTTGACATTCTTGGGCCTCCAGTCAGATAAAAATACATTTATCAGGAGTTCATCTCCTTTAGTTTACACCAGGTGCTTAAGTAGTTTCTTTTCACAAGACCTCACTGGCATGCCATCTTTTTCAGATTCACATAACGATGCATGTTCTTCGCCGATCCCATCATTGTCTCAGACAATTCCAAGTTTGCTTGTTGTGAAGTATTTTTCACTCCTTAGGGGAATTGTTGCATTACTGCTGCAGATTTTGCAATATGTACCCTTCGTATCCATTAGCAAGCATTTCAGAGGACCTCACTAATAAGCTGTATGTTGTGAATTCCTGTCATGTCACAGGTGATTTGCTGATCCCAACATTGCATTACACAATTCCAACTTTACTCATTATGTTATGAAGGAGTTTTCACTCCTTAGGGAAGCAGTTGCATTCCTGCTGCAGATTTTGCAATATGTACTCTTTGTATACATTATCATGCGACCCATCAATCTCAAGAATACTATATATGTAGCATACTATCACGGATTGTTTTGGCCAATAAGACGAACAGCTAAATTATGTTCAATACCATAAAAACAGTACTTGTGCAGAGAATATCGTGCATAAAATTAGTCTCACTTTTAGTATCGTATAAAGGTGTAAGTGGAAGTGATATCACCTTGACTCCAAAAGAATGGGGTGTATTCTTTTTTGTTAAGGTATTCTCAAGCCTATGTTGATACCAGGCAAATGTTAAAACTATCGCAACAACACCTGATTTGTCGTGACGATTCTAAGGATAATTTCCTCTGTTTTTACTACAAGTTTGGGTTAAATGAAAAAGTAATTGGCTTTTCAAATTCCTTTCTTGTAAAATTTGAATAGCTCAGACAGGTACTTAATTGGCAGTTTAAAAATGCTTGTCATATTCAAGCATGAATAGTATGACCCTTTATCTGCAAAAATCATTTTACTTGGTTGTCTAGGTTATTTTTTATTGACACAAATAATTGTGATCTTTGGTTGCCTTTGTATTTTGTCCCTCAGATGTTGGTAAATTATACCGCTAATAAAGAAGGAAGTAATTGAAATCCATCTATAAATGATAATATTTCTGCTATAAGGAAAATTACGATTGGTAAAGTGCTTACTGAGGGAAGTGGGGTGGTAGCTGTATTGGTAGTAATAGTACCAGTGGTATTAGTAACTGTAGTATTAGTAACAGTAGTAGATATGGATGATTTGATAAATTAGTGTTTAATCTTTTTTTCTTGATTATTTACCTAGAATAAAGTAAAAAAAGGTCCTTCTGAGTTGACACTCTCTTAGCTTATTGATAGATATTCATCCAATAATACTTTCTTAGAAAATGCATCTATTTCAGAAATTTTTAAATTGACATAGAATGTGTAAATTGGATGATATATTGTCACTATTTCATGGCCTGAATGGTAGAAGGAGATAATGTAATGCTGATTTTAAAAACAAAAGAAAAGAAAAAGATTAAAAAAGAAACAGTAATTATTAATGCTTTATAATGGCATCCATGTATCATCTAATACTATACATTTCATATCAATACTATCAATAATACTATCAATACTGATCAATACTATACATGCTCTACAATTTTGGCATTGAACCTACTTGGAAAGTAATCCTAAGTTGCAAATAAACCATTGATGTTTTGCTGCCCAAAGTAGGCTGTTGTGAAAATAAACCTCCTATTCTAGATGTTTTGTTGTCGAAAGTAGGCCGTTGTGACAATAAACCAGCAAATATGTTTAATGCATATCTTAATAGCATATAAGTTAATGTTTGAGGGAAACTTATGTCTTCATAGCTTAGCAACACAGACATTCAAAATTCAATGTCAAAATGTAATTGTAAAATCATGAATCAATTAACATGGAATTAACATGATAGATGCATTGAAAAGTATGGATTTTAAAATTCTTTAACATGCTTGTAATTAGTAATTTTAGATAACACAGAAACTGTCTTCCCATCGTCAACTGATATTTATACTGGAAAATACTCTTACCTTCAAAGTACCGCATATATTTGCGTATAAACTGGGTCCAAATGCAAACAACATAGACCCTGATCTGCCGTCGCTGATTAGTCCTTACATACTGCATAGATCCAGATCTGCCAGCGCATTATGCAACTGCAGATCTAGGTCTATGCAGTTTGCAGTTGGTATAGGATTATACGTGAGTATATACGGTAAGCTGTCTTAAAAAATAAACCAAACTAGACTTGCTAACAAATTATTAAAAGCTGCATCTTATTTAAAAAAAATTTATTAAGGTATTCTTAAAAAGAATTGTCTTTGGCAATCACATACTTGCACAATCAGGCTGGTTTCAGCTATAGTTTGATGCGAGCGAGTGGTGTTCTCTGCTTATTTCCATTATTGGAAGTTCACATGCAGTTTTTATGTATAGTAAAGTCCTTGTTTTATTCGTAATGGATTTTTTTGGTGACTGATTTTGTAAAAGTAATGGTCATTCACAGTTTACGGGGTAACAGTCTGCAAAAGTTTGAATCCTTCACCTACAGGTTGTAAAAATTGTCCCTGGTTTAAGCTAATATAACATTTATGGCTCCTACAGTGTTCTACCTTTTCTGTGTCTGTTGTTGTTTCAGCTTGACATGGAGGAACTACTCGACATCCAGATGCAGAAGAGAATTCAGGAACAGTCGGATAAGGAGCAGATGATTGAGCAACTCAAGCAACAGTTGAAGAGCATGAAAAGGTCCAAGTCGACGTCCTCCTTTCTCAAAAGACATTAACAAGCAACACTGTGACGAAACCAAAGAGCAAAAAGCAAAATATCATAAAACATTTCTCAAAACACATGGATCAAGAAAAATTGGAAAACCTAAAGTTTACAATGTGTAATCAGACTGGAAATCGAAGACCACATCTTCCACTATCTGAAAAGATATTAGCAAGCAATGTGATAAAATGATAATGACATGATTCACTTCAGTTGATAGATTGGTTATCCAAGGCTCAAGCATAAATCTTCGTTTTTCTAAAAGTGACAAGATTTAAAGATCTGGCATGAAAACAAAATGACAAACTTGACTGGAAGTTCATGCCATTGTCTTTCTTTCTAAGAGAAGACTTTAACAATGAACCATTGGACAAAAATTATGAGAAATCCAGAAAAGTTGATCAAATGTTCAGTTCTGCATCCTAGTTTCTCAAGTGACTAACAATCAAGAAAGAGACAAAAACAACTGGCATACAAGTTAGAAAAGTGATTAGACTCGGAGAAGAGAGGCAGCGGTGCATAGATATTGCTCGTGAGATCTGTCACCATTATCTAAAAGTGCTTCAGACATGTGCTTGCTTTGTCTGCTTCTTGCATGCTGTAATTCATATCCACAAAGAAATACAAAATTTGAAAATAGATCTATCACACCAGTCAAATTTACAACTTTTTTCATTTTTACAAAATAGTATTTGATATCATGTGACATCTGTGTAACAGTAGTTTGCATAAGTCGAGCAAGCTTGGTTAAAAAACCACAGTGACAGAATTTTTTTTTGAAAAAGGAAGCTCGTGGTTTGCATGGATATGTAGCTGATATATTCTGTAAGCTTCACATTCTAGAAAAGAGACTGTTGCGATACTTTGAAGATTGCTACTTGCATGCCAAAAAACAGAGTTCTTTTCAACACAGTCTAAAGCAGAATTCTATGTCAGCCTATGTCAGTTTTGAATACAAAACCATCGATACTTTTCCAGCTAAGCCAGATAGAGCATCGGACTCGTAATCTGGGTTGTGGTTGGGATTCCCATGTAAGCCATCCCGAGTTGGATGCCTAGGTGTTTCCTTGGGAAAGGCACTTGGTTCCATTTCTTGGTATGATGTAACCAATCATCATTATACTGGGATATAATTGCCTGATTTTTATGTACATTTGAGTCTATGCTTAATGCAGAAAATCAGTATTGAAAGAATTAGATCCTGTAAGTAGGACTTTTTTTTTCCCCAGATAAACTAGAGTTGATTATTGTCAACTTATATTTTCTACATTGCAGAAATTGAAAAAGCATATCTTTGTAAAATCATCTAATGTATATATGGAAATAGAAATAATGGTAATCTTTGCATTGTGTTAGTTACATTTGATGGAAAATCTTTCACTACCTCTTTTCTTAGTGATATAAATTTGTCTTTGGCTTCTTAAATGTGTGAGCATTCAGAAGACAATAACAACAGTAACATTTATAATAATAATAATAATAATAATAATAATAATAATAATAATAATGATAATAATAATAATAATTTGATGGTTGGTTGCTTCCATGGTTTCAAACATCGAGGACCCACGATAGTAGGAGTTCCTTTTTCTGCATATTTTCTGTCGTCAGTCTTTCCTCGGACTATTGTCAAGTTTAAGGAGTAGATAGTACTACTAATTCACTGAATCACAAACTTTAATTTATTGCTCAAATTATTTTTGTTTACCATTCAACACTTTTTTCTTGAAAGGTGTGATAAATCTTAAGATATATAAGTACGCTTGCTCACTTCTTGCCACACTTTGTTGTTCAAGTATCTTTAGTAATTAACCTCTCAGATTTGAGGAGAATGCTCCACCCACTAATTAGCATAGCTATTTCTTGTCAGTCAGGGATTTTCTCCTTGAAAAATATCAAGTTGATTGACAGAAAACTTGTAAATATAAAGAAATTTTAACAAAAAATCGGGCAAAAGATGTTGAAGTTATCAATATATATATACAGTACAGCCTGCATAGGTTGCACACTGGGCCTTCATCAGACCGCTTGAACTACTGAACACTTGGCAGATTGCTTGGGCCCCAGATAAACTGCTGACCCAATGGGCCCATGACAGACCGCTTGACCAAATGGGCCACTGACAGAACTCTGACACATTGGACATCTGACAGTCCGCTTGACCCACTCGCATATGGAACAAAGACATCAATTAGATTAGGTAGTGAGACATTGCAATTTCTGATGAGTGCTAGTTGACTGACAGTCAGCTTGCTAGGCCGAGAGGTAAATGGTATCTTAGAAATACAATTTAGCTGCTAAATTGAAGAACAGCGAATAATATCTGGCTTATACAGCGTTCATGTTTTCTTAGTTTTAATCGTCGTTTTGTATTTATCAGTTTTACATATGTCGATTTTACTTGCATAATACTCTTATGATAGCTCAATTCATAGACTATTGAATGAAGTTTCATGTCTGTTTTAGACAGTAAAGAAAGCATGCAAGTGTGATATATTTAGTTGAAAAACATGATCGACTATTATAGTACTTTACAACTGCCTTAATGGTGTATATCTGTGTTCACTGAACTTAAACATATATTGATGGGATGAAGCACATAAACATATCTATTTCTTAAAGCAAACCTTATTTAAAGGTGTATTTTTCTCATGAATTTGGCATGCATTATGGATGAACACTTCAGACTCTCTGGAAGAAATTTGCTTCTCATGCAATAGTTCATTTTAGATTGTGAAATTGCTGGTTACCAAAATTTTTATGTTCTAGGTGAACAAGTAAATATATATTGTCATTCCAAAAACTGTATGTTTAGTTTGTAGAAGAAAGCATTCCTGTTGTTACTTTTAATTTCTTTTTGTTTGTTATTTTTTTAGTGACGTTTGAACAATTTAGCCATTGGTATTGCATTAACAAAGGCAAATTTCAGCTCATTGCTTAAGATATTGTGATGATATTGTTGTTATGCTTACCTCCGCTTTTGTGGTGCAAATAAACAATGCAATCAAAACTACTGCTGTGTATTGTTTTTTTAAAAAATATTTGTATTCTAATTAAAATATCCAGGAGAAATATGAATACAAATTATGAATAAGTACACTTTACTTACATCTAACTCTGAAACAACTGTAAATAAAATAATAGGAGGTAATGAAAAACACTAATGTACAGTTAAGCACACACACACACCTTTCACTCTCAATGAGTCTTTATTGGAGACAATTACAAAATGGTGAGAAACAATAAACACAGTATTGTGTTGAATTTACAAAACTTTACATGACTACCAGTCTGTCAAATGGAAGTAGTCAGTCAACACAAAAAAGACATATGAACCGAAGCGAAGTTGAGGTTCATAAACATTTTTGGGGGTGATTTCAGACCAGTCAATAAACTGCCATGATTCCCTTAAGCACCATGCAATATTTGTTTTATTATTCCAAATGAGTATTTATGATGATGAAATTGAATTAAAGTCATGTGCGGCCATTTGGCCATGTAGGACAATAAATGAGTATTAGTTCTGTTATGAAATGTGTAATTGTTCTGCAATTTGGCACTGGGAAATATATAGTTGCCTTTCAATTTGGCAATGTATACTTTGCTGCTTGAAGTGCTTGACATTTATACAGAAACAGACCAGGCTCAGCCTGCAACTTATATAAACGAAAATGGACAGAGCAGCCCATACCATATTTTATGGGCTGGTCGAATTACAAGGGATTAAGAAGGAACTTAAATAAATGTGTATGGTATAACAGTATAACATATAAGAAGTTGTTATCAATGACAGGTATATGAAACAAATACGAGTCGGCCCAGAATATTGTTACAGTTAGGGGTAATGAATTATATACATTAAAAAACGATTAATAACAGATTATGTTCTACTCCAAAGTAGCTCTTAGTTGACCCCTAAGCATAATTAGCATCAAAACAGAAACTTCCCAAATTATGGCACAATCATTTTGTTTTGTGTGGATTTCCCAAAAATCTGAATATTGCTCATTGATGTTGAGACAAAACTAAAAAAGTATATATGAAAAGCAGTCATTGGTAGCAATACCTTTCCATAGCAACATTATCATAGTCAAAATAAAATGTTACTTTTGAAAACTTATCATTTGATTACTGTGTAAAAGTCTCACCAGTTTTTAAAAGTTGATCCAACTTGTGTCATACATGCCTTAAAAATGTGTAAATCATTATCTTTATTGTGGACATCACACTTATAAGGTTGTACATGTAGCTGATATTGTCAATGCATTTTTGTCTTTGAAAATGAGAACTGTTGATGGACAAACGTATATGTTAAATGTCTGCAGCAAAATCTACAAAAGTTTCATAAAAATGGTGAAAATTAAACTTGACTCGGGTCTATTTAATGTAAATTTAGCCTCGTACAATGTTTGGTTTCAATCCAGAAAGTCCTTAAAAAGTTATTGAGCGGAATTGAAGGTCAAAGTTTTAAGTCAAACAAGAGTCAATATTTTGTAACATTCCAATACTGACCTAGGTCTGCATAATGTTAAGCCTCATATCACATTCCAATACTGACCTAGGTCTGCATAATGTTAAGCCTCATATCACATTCCAATACTGACCTAGGTCTGCATAATGTTAAGCCTCATATCACATTCCAATACTGACCTAGGTCTGCATAATGTTAAGCCTCATATAAAAATGGGTCTCAATCCATGAAGTTCTTTGAAAGTTATTGAGTAGTAATTGAAGGGCAAAGTTCGAAGTCAAACAGTGACCATAACTCCGTAAAAATATGCAGAAAAAAACAAAAAATCGAACTTTACCTAGGTCTTAATAAATGTAACCACCCATATGAAATTTGGTTTCAATCCATTAAGTCCTTTAAATGTTACTGAACGGAAATGAATTTGTGACATGTCGTGAGGGAAAGGACGGACATGAGTAATGCTCTATGCCAAGGGTCTCCAAACTACGGCCCGCGGCTTCGATTTGTCCGGCCCGCAAAGTGTTGTACATTTTTAAAACGGTTTTGCGTATGTTTAAATTTTTCACAGTCGCTTCGGCCCGCAAACCCCCTTCAAAAATCTAACATGGCCCTCGTCTTATAAAGTTTGGAGACCCCTGCTCTATGCCTTTTCACAGATATGGTGAAGGTATACAAATCCTTGAATATCTAAGAACGGGAAGATGGTTTCACTTAAAGCTTTAACTAACGTGACAACACTGATGACCATTTAACCATTCAGCGGCAAACTACTGAAAACAGAAGAAAAACATGGGTGTATATCAGAAAAGAGATGGTGCCAGCTATACAAGCTAAAGACCATAATAGTTTTTTTTTCTTCCAAAATATCTGTGAAAATTATATCCTAGAAAATATTTTCAGAGATAGAATCTTATAAGAAAACAAACAGAAGAATGTTTAACTATCTGAGTTGTCTACTTTTATTCCTCCTGATTAAGTTAGGCTAACAGTCTTGAGTGTTATCTGGAAATGAATCCAGTAAAATTACCTTATTTTCTTCTAGTTGCGAGGCTCTAGTTTGGATTGTGGTCTATACTGGTTAAGATATACACCAAGCTGCATGCGTATGTTGCTCCGAGTGTGCAAAAAGAGCGGGACTGCTGTGGCATAGGTATATGTTGATGTCGTCAGGCCAAGACGTATTGATTTGCCACATAAAATATAAATCAGTCCATACGTATTTCCGCAACAAATTGTAAACGTAACAATACGTATAGCCCAATTTAGGCCAGATCCACAACAAATAAATCCAAGAGAAATGTTCATATTTATTCTATTAGTTTCTTATTTTGAAAGTCATAAATATGAGGGTATAGTTGATAATTTAAATGCATTTCCATATTAAACTACCGATGGGCAAATAACTCATACTAGTATTTACATGTAAAATATCGTTCACAAAATGTACTAGACCCATGTTCGGTGGCTGCTCGCTTATTGCTTTACATATCTAAGAATCTATTCCATATTCCTTATCTATCTGTTGTTGTTCGTCCTTCAAGTTCGAAGGTGACCATGACATCAAAACTAGTTTGGTTTCTGTGACTACGTGAGTGGCTGATGAGGCCAATTTGTACTCTGAACTGTTTGTGACATACTGGACAGGATATGCGGTTTGGGTTTGCTTGATCAATAGAGGATGTGCTGCAGTTCTGGGATTTACGCTGCTCGCGCTTTTGCACTGCCTCTGCAATTCTCCTCAGTTCAAAGTCTGTAGCTTCAGTATAGAAGAGACTGCGATGCTACAAAACATTTTTGTTTTGAAGATCGTACAGTTTTTAGTATGGTGAGCCGAGTGATAGAGGGCCCTACATACCCCGAAGGAAAGGGTTTCGCAGAGGCCGTTTCGCCTAATACCACATTGTCATTGTAGTAGCTGTTGATCCAGAGAGTCCTAGTAGAGGGTGGTAGCACTTTTGATTTTTTTTCCCGCAAGCTCAATCGCAATTAACCCTAGCTGTTCGCGGGGTTATTTATGGGGGTTGCTCTAGGTAGCCCCAGTGTCCATCTGTTTTGCATCCTCGTTCCACCTAAGTATGAACTGGTTAGCGTTAACCTCCCCATGTAGGCGTAGGCACTCTTCCACCAGTGGTTCGTATTCTTTGGCAATGTCATACACTATTTATCAGAGTTTTCTCACAACATCTTCGCCTTGGTGGGAGGATCATTAGGCGCAAATGACTCGACTTTTCTGCTCAATTGTGTCTGGCTTCTCCCCATCGCTTGCTCTTACGCATGTTGTAAGTTATGTGAACTCTAATTATATGCTACATTTGTGGCGAAGAATAGCCCAGAGATGATCAGAGTGGCTGAGAGTCCCGTTGGCTGTGCTTTGACGTTGAGGCCCTCGCACCAGATGGGCTCTCAGGCGGTGAGCATAGAGGCAACGCTGACTGACAGGCTTTCGTCTGAAACGTCTCCTGGGGCTGCTCTGTTTTTATTATGGGCGCGTACGACATTTGGGTTACACGGATCGAAAGCGTTGCCCATGTATTGCCGCCACAATTACCGTGGAGGTTGATAAAGTAGAATCGATCTTTTAGGGTGATGATAGTGTCGTTGTTGCTGATTCCAGCAAAATCGCCAAAGTTTTGAAAGTTTTGCGTTAAATCCCAGCGATGGAAACCGGAAACCTTTCCGCAATAGTTCCGCTGACAGATGTGATTATGTGGGCCAAGTACACAACATACTCCTTTCAAAAAGAGGGGCGCCACCAGCGCCTGCCCGCTTCGAGAAGGCCGCCAGCGAGTCCCATGTCACATACTTTACGATGTCGGATTTCAACGTGTACTAGGAGCTATCACCACCCACTTCGACGCCCGTGGAGGATATGTCGCCAGTACATGGAAACGTTGCCCCGAGACGCTTGCATCGCCGCCACCAAATAAACCAGGACCACGTAGACTCATAGTGTGCTGGCGCAGCCTCTAAGTACAAGAGTGATACTGCACTCCAGAATATTAATTGGGGGCTGTTGTTTTTTAAATATCTAAAATAGGTATCGAGAGCTCATGGATGCCGTCTTCGCGTAATCTTCGCCAGTGTGGTTTTCCATAGGAGACAGTACGCGTGTCCCAGTAGGACTCACCACTCACATGAATAACTTGTATCAGGGTACTGTTTTCCCATCAAGAATACTCCCAGTTGTGTTTATCTGATCGAGGTGGACAAAGATAAATGCCGGGGCATTAGGTGCCATGTGCGTGCCAGCTCTATAAGACTCATGCATGCCTTCAATTCCAAAGATGGTGGCGAGCTCGGCGAAATAGAACTGATAGTTTGGGTCAGTGAGCATGATGCGGACCCGCCCTTACGCCGCGTTGTAGTCTGCAGTTATATCAGGATCGGAAGTCTGTATTACTTTTACGAGCGTATTATGGTTATAATACCCAGCTGGAATGCCAAGGGATTTCGGTCTTCTGGTTGGGGTCGGACTAACAGCTGAGCGCAGCCGAAATGTTAAACCATCCTGGTCTGTACGAAATCTTTTGGAGCGCTAACTGGAACTCCAGAAATGCAAACGTTGAGATGAAGTTTTGGAAGAATAAAGTGAACTCTGCCGTTTGGTGCTGCGACCATTGGCTGTGGCGTTTGCGTTCGCGACCATCTGCTGCCTGAGATGGTGCACAACATTTACCGGTTTCACGTTTTCCTACCAGGTGAAAAGGATTCTCACTCAGTTGCGGTGCCACTTTCCGGGCCAAACAGGGTTGGAGGCTCTTGATAACGTCATTGATATGATTGCTTACCAGCACTTTTGCAACGAATTTGGTGTGAATAAAAACGCGGACTGGCGGCATAATCACGTCCTAAACAACGGCCTTGGCACAATATTTATTATATAAATACTGGCTACTATGCAGAACCCGAGCTCAAATGGGACCCCGCTCATACCTCATTTACAGAACAGACAACAAACTACGTACTGCACACTGAATACACCAAACAGGACAATGTGGCTGAAAATGGTTTTGTATATCTTATACTGGACAAGTCGCAAGACTTTACCCACGCCAGGCAGTGGCGTACCAATGAAAACGTTTGAGCAATCTTGGACGCACAAACCAAAATGCGTATTTTGACAATTGAGGCTGGAAAGGACGTTGATGTGCCGAGGGAGTTTCTTGCAAACGTGAAAATAATAACCGGGCGTGAGGAAAATGCCCCCGAGTCGTTAGCTAAATACCAGCCATTGTCGTTTGGGAAGGCCTTAGAACATGGATCTAAAGATTGGCACCCAAGAAGGGTGTTTGTCCTTTGAGCGCAATCGCCAGGGCTTAAAGCCCCAAACGCGATGCCTTCCACAACAAGAGCCGTTTGATTGGCTTCGTGACTTTAGGCTTCCGTAACCTTTTTCGGCAACCTTTCCGCAGCACTATCCGTTCCATCAGCTCTATCGCAGCATTAATAATAGCGCGAGCCACACTATCAGCGGTGTCTCGTTGGAGTTCGACGTTGTGACACACGCTGATCTCGTACGCCAGATTCTGCAGCAGTACATGGAAAAAGTGGCTATATTGGACTCCAGAGCGTTGAGGCACCGCTGGGCGGTACTAAACAAGAGCGATAGTGTGTGGAATATCAACCTCAACACTCAAGCTTAAAGTATGATGGTGATTGTCATACTCTATGCAAACCGCTGATTTGGCACGCGATACTGAGCATTTTTACAACCCTTATGAACAAAGTGTCCGTGAAAATCGAGGGTGTCACAGACGAAATATATACCCCTTGACTGGCGCGATACCAGCTGTTGGAAGAGGCCCTATAAAGAATGGCAAGGAATCTATCAAGGACGCGGAGCTGAAGTCGACAGACATTGGTGAAGTTTACCAAAACAAGTTTTCCCTTGTCATCGATATGAAGTCAACGGAAGACCACACGCTCCACGGATCAAGAAGTCGCATCGAAAACGCGAGCGAAGGCTTAACGCTGCAAATCGAATAAACAACCCAGGCGGCCGGACCGTTAAACGCGTACATATACATCATGATGAACGCACAGCTGAACATGTTGCAACAGCGCTTGCACTTTTTTGTTGTTGATAACTTACGGCCACACTGCGCCATGATCGTCGGCCGTGTTTGCCTGTCATACTATACGTCTCAAGAAGGCGTACTATAGGCCGTGGGTCAGCGGCCAAACAGACGCGGGAGTATTTTTGGTCAAATCTGAAACGGTCCTTACTAAGCTCGCCTACATCAGCCGCCATCACGGCATCAGCGTGTGGGTCATAACACTGTAACACGCATAACACTGTAACACGCATAACACTGTAACGCGCAAGGGGGTTCATTACCGAGCAAATCAGACAACTCCTGCGTAAGTCTGGCTTGATGTCGATGTTTCCCCTATTTCCAGGGTTCCTCAAGACAACTATCGTTGTCAACTGAGGGTTCTTACACGCACAAATACTGCAAATAATATATTCGTCTAATCTCCCAATGATCACACATCACGAAACTCTAATTTCAAACTTGCATGGGTTGTCTTGCTTCACATTTGTATAACCCATTAGTAAGCCTTTCCAAGCTTAAGATTGGTATTTTGCGCCATGCACCAATAAAACACGACCCAAACACCTAACACAAAGAATTATTGCTATCTCAAATTAATAAACACCTATACATTAGAATATCCCTAGAATTCCTTATGTTAAGAAAGTAAACTAATCCATGCTACCTTAAAGTCTCGTGAATACTTTACATTATGACGTCTGCTCCTAGAAATTGGCGAATTACTCGGTTTGAGAATTATCTATCCAACACTGACTCTCCATGCTCAACAAATAATCACTAAAATCTAACTATAAACAGAGATGTAAATATAAATAGCACATACCCGAGGCTTATTAGACTACGTTCCTAGTCCGAGATCAATTTTAAAATTTTGACAATTTCGTTACAAAAATAAGTCTCGAGACCCACCAACCTTGAATAAAAATTGAATAAAACATTGCATGCAGTCCATAAAATTCTTAAACAAAACTAGATATGGTCATTGCGATTCATTTATTTCATCAACTGATCAGCTGAATCCAGTGATCAGATGATACGTGAGAAAATGAACATAATATATTAATATATATTAATAAATCTTTTTTCCGGTTTCACCTTTCACCTGCATCAGAAGATAATGAGATATGGAAATTTTGTTCGGTGGCGACGGTAGCGACGTCAACGATGGTCATAGTTTGTGTTAAGTTTGTTTTAAAAGTTTCTGAAAGTTATATATATATATATATATATATATATATATATATATATATATATATATATATATATATATATATACAACAACACTTTGGAGGTCAAATCGTGCCGAGGCAGTAGAGTACATTACCTTGCCCAAGGACATACCACAGTAGCATCTCCGTGCTGATCTGATGGTGTAATACATGAATAAACAGACTGCAAAATCGATCTAAGTACATGCAGCAGTTTTACAAAACAGACTCAACACAAATGGCAGCTCGTTTGCTTATAGGAGCTATAGTCGTTGGGAGAAAGCGCGGATTTACGCAATATTTGAGGCTTAAAATGACGGTGAATCCAAATAGCGTCTCTAGATTGCATTAATAATGAAACGTTGCTCCTAATGGCATGAATATTATATACTTGTGAATACTGCAAAAAATAGTAACTTTAAATCTATCTTAAATGGCATAACTTCAGAATGTTGTTTATAGACCTTATTGTATTTTCCGGACAAAATGTTTTTGAAAAATTATATTTGATCAGAAACTTTAATTTGAACGTCAGGGTATGTTTAGAGAGGTTGACGACAATTGTCTTTGTAAACCTTAGTCGTTAATTTTAAACAGAGAAGTTGTCTTTGAAAATTGGTATCATTCCCTTAGCGGCAAAGTCAGATATTGTCAAAGGCTTAAGTTTTTCAAGTTGGTGAAGTGAACTCAGGTATCGGTAAAATATACATGCCTGAGTGATACCACGTTAAACATACGTAAATTCAATAGCAATATGGGTTTAGACATCACACAATATAACAGTTTTAGTTATGAAAACATATAAAGAGAATGATGAAAGGCCTTAACATTATACTGCTGTATATACATTTTTAAGGACGAAAACGAGGTTATAAAATGTGACGACTCTTCCTAGGAAAGGAAGGATTATTTTTCTGTAAGTAGTATTGGTACAGTACGTCCTGGGTCAGCGACAAATGACCTTATTTTCCTTTTCTTTCAACCGACACCCTACCCCCACAAGAGAAAAATAATTTAGCAAACACCATGAATACAGCCTGCGCAAAGTCTTTTTTTATTTGTTCAAAAACCAACAATGACAAAATAAAAATAAAATTTTGGCCGTAGGCCTCCCATCTCAGACAACCATATTAAATTTTAATAAAAGATGAATACAAGAGGTTTTAAGCCGTAATCTAGATTAAGTGCGTATTAGCCACCAGATCTGAGGTTATAACTTAGGCTGTAAAAATTAGAAGTCATTAAGTACTACCGTTTTGGAGCTCAAGGCCGCGAAGCGGATGTGGACAAGAGACCGCATAACACAACTTACTTTACATTCAGTACAATATTATTTTATTAAATCATAAGCTAGAATAATAGATGACTATAAATGTATTTAATTATCCTAATTTAATGTATCCTACCACCCATTATTTTATATTTTCAAATGTTTAACATTTAGAAAATGAGATATTTAAAGCTTATGTAAAACAAAGCGTAACTAAACTATTGTGTGACTATACTTCTAACCATGTAGCAACCACAACATAACACCGCACTCATGTAGAAGATTATGAAAATACAGCAATGGATACCAAAAAAATCTTGACAATCATAGATGTCTGCTCAAAATACGCTTGGGCAAAAAAAAAAAAGAGTTAAAATATAATGGAGATTACATACATGAGACTTTCAGTGAAATTGTTCATGGGGTGAAAACCAGAAAGAAAGAAAAAATACCGATGAAGGGAAAGAATTTTAAAATGAAAGATTTACAGCGAGAGAATAGTGAGTGGATATTTTACGAGGAGGATTTATCTCTATACGACATCTCTACGAGCCTATGGTTTGCAATGGACCAGACTACATAATTAAATTTGAAAAACTAAGACCAAGAAACTCTGCAAAAATGATATTTAATAAAAATATTTTTTTTGGGGTACAAATCGTGATAATTCCACCAACATGTCATATTTGTGAAAAAGATATTACTGAAGAGAAGTAGGTCCTGCAAACCGAGAGTGTAATTTAAATGACATATATCCTAAATATATCCCACTAATTATTCATAATTTGTCTGGATAAGATTCTCAAATGATTATCAACACCGAGGTATAAACGACCCAGCCCAAGAAGTGGCAATAATATCAAATACTGATGAAAACTACATTTCGTTTAGCAATGATTTTACTGTCGATATATTTGAAAAAAGGCAAAGACGTTTAAAAAAAACAATTAGATTTATAGATAAATACAGATTGATGAACCAATCACAAGAGCAACTTGATAGAAGTATAAATGATAACAAATTTACATAATAATACAATATTTGGTGGAGCTAAAGGTTAAAGCTCAATAAACATGAGAAAAGATATCTGTTTGTACAAATACATGGATTTATTTGAAAAATGTAATGAAACTAAATTACCACCAATATGAACATTTTATTCAAGCCTCATTGGATCAGCATTTAACGAAGCGGATTATCAGTATGTTAATGATGTCATGAAATATTTCAAATTGAATTCTCTTGGTGATCTTCATCACTGTGTAAAGAAAGATACTTTAATATTTTGTGACATTTTGGAAGAATTTATGCATGAAGATTTATGAACTAGATCAAGCACATTATTTTAGTGGACCTGGACTAGTCCACGATTCTTGTCTGAAAATAAATATGGTATAATTAGAATTGCTAACAGGTTATAATATGTTCCTCATGATTGTAGCTGGAATTAGAAGAGAAATTAGCAATGCGCCAAATAGTTATGCTAAAGCAAAGTATAACGATGAATATGACAAGTCAAGGTCAAAGTCATTCATTATGTACATAAATACATGAGCTTGTTAGTAATCTCGAAGAGCTCTTTCAGCTGGAACTTTCAGTGATCGCAGTACTGTAGTAGACTGATTTAGCTGCATGGACTATGTTTGTTACATTCTTCTTAGCGGCTTCATATATTTACTTATGAATAGTAAGACCGGATGAAAGCCAAAGCCTCTCATCCTTACGGCGTTCTCTTTTGGCAGTAAGAAGCTGGTCCCTAACACTACTATATCATGGAGAACACTTCTAAATGGATACTCTGCAATTTGTTGCTGGGGCATGTTTGTTAAGCAAAGAACGTAAGCAGTTATCAAGTTGTTCTGCTGTAGGATGTAATGAAGTTGTTAGGTTTGCTTGAATGTCATGCATTAGTTGGGTTCTATTTATCATACGGAGGTTTCTCTTAGTAGCAAAACAAAGATGGAAGGTTAGGGACTGATATGTCAAGATGGCATATGACGCAGAGGTGATCTGATGTAAGTTCGTGGGACACCAAGGAAGACTGTAGAATATTATCATCAGATCTATAAAGAATCCAGTCTAAAATATGACCATGTTTATGGGTGGGTTGGAAAAAATGCATGCTTGAGGTTGAAAACGTGAATGGAATCTAGGAGTTTTGAAGTATATGGGTTTCCAGGACGATCAAAGTTAAAGTTGAAATCTCCAAGAAAAATCAGGTAGCTGTCGATCGAATTTCCATACTCCAGGAAGTTAGTAAACTACTCCAAAAAGATAGATTCAGTTAGCTTGTTTTTTCGACTAGGAGGAGGGCGGTAGAGGCAGAAAAAATGGACTGATCTTTGTTCCATTGCGAATGTGGTTTAGACCAGTTTAAACGATATCGCCAGTAATGTTAAGAAATTAAACCGCGTTTGCTACATTCACCCTTGGATTATATGCGCAGGTCGTATACTTATATAAGGATGGCGTACGGATGCCTATCTAAAATGAAAACAGAGAGGAGCTACTTAAAGATCAACACAAAATAAATCTTCAAGAAGGATATTTGAATGCATTTTGTGAAACATATGTGTAAATTTAAATCTCTTTGGGTTTTTTTCCCAATAACACTTATTCCTGCGAAATTTCTGAACTTTAGCAGAAGAGCTGATGCAGAGTAACATTGTTCAAATATATCCACTGCATTACCTTCTAACAATGTGTTCACAATTGTGTAACGTAATGGAAGACCGAGCGGTTAGAGTTACGGCCATTGTCGTTCAACTTCATATATCCTACATGGGATGTTGCTTGTATTGAGGATTTTATGCATTCCACTTCATCATTTGGAGGAGTCATGGCCACTAAATGCCCCTCTCCTAACTTTGGTTTCCATTTTATTGGAAAAAGTTGGACTCTTTGGGATACTCCCATTGCTAATAGATTTCGTTTATTCATAGATTTATGTTGTAGAAGAAACATGTAGTGAGCTCAATGTTGGTTAAATTGACACTATATACATGGGAGAAAAGTACTCAGGATTTACCTAATGCATTCTCTTGAAATATTTACTGCCCAAACTTTAAGAATAGGCAAACGAACTCAACGTTTAAATCATTATGAACATTATTGAAATGTTTTGTTAATCAAATTTTTCCTATAGATGGTCTATATATGGTGAATCTCAACCGCATGTCAAGTTTTAGCCATTATATCCAGTAACGTTTCGTATTATGTTATTTATCATCCTTCTTTCTTCCTGTTTAATGTAAATCATCAATTTCTCACTTTTCTAATGGAGTATCAGTCCATCAAACGTATCTCCTCTTCAGAAAATGCTTTTAAAATCATAAACCAGTCATTCTTGTAGAAAGAAATTGCAAGGTGGTCCAGATGAAACACATTTAACTTCTTGTCTTTTAACACTTCAAACCTTTTTCATTGTATTTGTTTTTCAAAAGCACTCGATCCATGCTTCAGTGGTGACTTCACTTACATACAGTCCAAATAAACCCTGTGATTGGGTAAGCATGTATCCATCTTAGATATTTTTGAGTATGACTTATTTCCGTTTTGTATCATCGACACTACATTCTTCTTTGGACTGATTTTCCATAGTTACCAGCAGATCCTTAAATTGATGACGAGATATTATGTGACAATGACAATATTCCTATGTTCTCTCCCAACATGTCTGCGAAGTGCAATCAGTCAAATTTCTAGTTGACTTTGGGCACAGAGGTATATATTTTTTATGTTTATTGTTTCGGAGGTGGTGGTGGGTGGGCATGGGGGTGGGGAGATTGCAGCCTCGTCTATAATAACCAAGGCTTCTTCTTCTTCTCTGTCTTGGAAGTCAATTTCTATATAAGGAAACAGGAAAAATAGTATCGACTCGAACTTACGACCGCCAGATTCTCAGCTGATCTAATTTACCGTCCAGTTCTCTTGGTCATGGGTGACCGACTTTAGGGGGTAAAATGTATGTACTATTTACATAGCCGCAGGATCTGCACAGCTTCAGAGGGCATTTGTTTAACTTGTTCCAATACTAAATCATTAGTCACACTCTGATCATTAATCACAACTTTATAATCTTAAATACGCCATACTTAATAATGTAAGATATCCGTATGAATACTTTCCAGCTACAGAACTTGAATCTTTCTCTACAAGGCAGGAAAGAAAAAAAAGTCCGATAAGAGTCATTCAGCAAAACAATTCTTGTCAGAAAAGATAGAACTAAAGTGTACACCTGACTAATTGACTTGTTAATTAGAAACATTATAATCTACATTATAACTTACTCAAACTTCTCTGGGATTTTCCGGAAATAAGTGTCCTAATTTATAATTTTGCAGATGAGTGACCGAAGGTTGTATGTTTACAACTGTATTAAAGAAATATGTCATGACTTTAGTCAACACATGGAAGCAACCGGGAATTTTGATCAGATCAGAATTTTTATGGGGCCATGGGTGGGAAAAATAAAACAATGACATACAGTCTTCCTAATGAATCAAGAGCTGCATTCGAAAAAAAGAACGATGACGTACCACGAAATTAGCCGATTTATTCTTCAGACACCCGTCGTGTTCTTAATGATGCTGAAAAGGAACCAAGGAAGCTCATTGGAGACGTAATTGCCTCAAACATTAGTTCCATTTATACTTTTATAATGACCTTTGTGTTTTAAGGTGTAGTAAAATGTAGTAACCCACAATACCCTTGTACAGAACAAGGCAACTCGTAGGCATTCCAGGCGTTATTTATAATTCCAATCCCTGGAAATGGGTTATTTGAGTTTAAGTATACCCATGAGTGAATATGTTTTTACAAATGCAATACGGTTATCGTCTTGAGTTGTACGGACAATCCTAAACTTTTAGATCAACGTTTATCTAATTGAGATTTTCTGTTAGGAAGTTTTTTGTCCCCCTTCTCAAGCGTGCTTAGGAACAAAGCGTTTAATTTTGTCTATTTTGTCCTTGATTATCTTAAGCATATCCATATTATTTATATGTCACAACGATTTTTTTTTCCATGCGAAAAACATGGCCATCCTTTTGATCTGGTAATTGGTATTTGACCTTGATCTTATGGTCTTTGATCAGTTCGTAAATGATGTATTTCTCCTAAGGCCATATTTTTCGAGAAAGCAACACCAGTCTATTTTAGATTACATTAAATGACATATTGTTTTGAATATGACTACAGATTAAAGCTAGGTATCACTTTTATTTCCAGCTTGTTATACCCACCATATTGTATGGAATCAGAGGCTTATTTTCGATCTAGGATAACATTCGAGGTCGGCTTAATGTCAAAATGTTAGAGTATGTATAGTATCGATCAGTATTGATAGCATTAATGATAGTATTGATATGGAATGTAATTTATAGTATTAGCTCATAATTGTTTCCAATATAAAAGAAATAACAAGTGTATGCTCTCTTTGTTGATTAAACGATAATAATGTATTACTCTATCTTTTGTCTGTGACTCAGCGTTAGAGTAATGGATTCTAGCACGCAACCCACGAAGTTCAGACAATATATTATCTAATTTACCCATTCTATGTCAGTTTAAAATTTTCTGAAACGCTCTGGATCTTACGAAAGCATTACTGGATGAATGTCTGTTATTTTAGTTCAACAGAGGTGGTGTTAACTCACATGCCCAATTACCATTTCTTACTTAAATAATCAAGAAAAAATAAAATACTAATTTATCAAGATATCCATGATTTTACCAATACCACCACTATCACTGCTCTTATCATTACTATTGATCCAACCATCTCAACAAAATAGTTTATAAATAATTTTTAATAACCGACTCCTTGAATGCTAACATTATCGTTCGTAATCTTAGGTATATTAGAAACATGATCATTTACAGATCGATTTCAATTAATTACTTGGATCTTAGCTGTACATTGTAGCAACATCTGATGGGCGAAACGTAGTTGTTGTTGTCGTAGATTGCAATTATTTCTGCTAATATAAATAATTCAGGTAACCGAGTTAAACGACTTTTAAGAATAAAGATTAACAATAATAACTTTTGAATATTACAAGCATTTTTAAACTACCGATTAAGTACCTGTCTGATCGATTCAAAGTTTGCCCCGAAGGAATTTGAAAAGTTAAATACTTTTCACTTCATCCAAATTTATAGTCAATACATCTTTAGAATAACCAAGACAAACTAGGTACCGTAGCGATAGTTCTAACAAAACATATATAATTATACGACCTGCGCATATAGTCCAAGGATGAGTGTAGCCAACGCGGTTTAATTTCTTAACATTACTGGAGATATCTGTTTCGTAAAAAAAGATAGATCAATCGTAAGATAATGCGACCTTAACGGCCGAGTTTAAAACTTCCGCGTTCCTTGATGCTCCGTGATCGATAAAGATATTATGTGCCCACAAACATACAAAGCGTACATTTTGAACAGGCAGCGTATCGATATTCATGTATTTTAAGAGAGTAACTGCATGACAGGTAACAGTCAAACATGGTAGGTACTAGATAGACATCCATACAATATACGGAACACAAGGGCATCGGAACATGTGTGTATGCGTGTTTATGAGAGACATTGAGAAAAGAGACAGCGAGAGACATTTCAATAGCAGTGATTTTCGAAATGCTATAGTTGACTTAAGTGCACAGAAGCAAGTAGCAAGAAGCATATAAGGTTTTGTTTACATTAGTCTCAATGTAATACACTACTGTCATTCAGATTATTAATGTGCTGATTTATTTCATAATTTAAAATCTGTACATAGATAATGTTGTATCGGTGGATAGCAACAGATGAATGTAGGTATGTATATGCACTAAATCATCAGTGTAAATGTAAAGGTTAGGATATGTTTCAGTCGTCTGATAGCAATGCATATACAGCACTTGTACTCTGTCCATTCAGAAACAAATATAATATGACCCGAATCAGACATAGCAACAATACGTGCAGGTATTTGCAACAAACATAAACTTGTACCTGTTAAAATGAGATAATAATTTAAGACAGCGGTATTTGTTGTAATGTTGGATGTAAATAAATACATAAATAAATAATAAATAAGCGAATACAGAGCAAGAGAGGAAGTAAGTAAGAAAGTGAATGAGTGAGAGAGTGTAAGAATGTATGTATATAAGTATTTATGTAGCATATATGCCAGGTTGGGCGGAAAATAATGGAAGATCGATGGAAGCATTCATGCGTACATGTTGGTATTAAGTTAGGCAGGCATGCGTAGGTCGATATATAAATTGAATGACTGATTGAATATACTAACACACATACATAAATAATTTCCGCTAATATATTTTGTTTCTACAGGATATCGAAAAACCACTTATGGTAGTTGCCATTGACTTTGGAACCACTTACTCTAGCTGGGCATGTTCAATGAGACAAGAATATGAGGAGAATCCCACCAAGATATATGTCCGTCAATGGATTGGTGGGGAACATTTCTCACCGAAAGCTCCCACAACCGTTCTGATCAGACCAGATGGAAAAACTCTTGAGGCGTTTGGGTATGCAGCCGAGGATAGGTACGCTGAACTTGTCGAGGAAGGACAGCACAAACTTTGGTACTACTTCCAGAGATTCAAAATGAAAATTTTCGACAACTGTGTACGTGCTGTATTATACAGATTCCAATTTATTTATTCAACCAATTTATATTTTTGACGTAGAATATTTGGAATGGTAAATAGTTATAATTTGACACACACACACACACACACACACACACACACACACGTGTGTGTGTCCATATATATGTCCAAATGCCAGTTCACATATAGACATATTAGTTCATTCAACAGGAAATCAGTAATATATTCCTACTGTATTCCTTCAAACCTTTTCGAATGACAGTCATCGTCATGAATGCTATCCCTGTAGGTACATTCTACTTTCCAAGTATTACTTGGAAAGGCATCCATTATGATGACGCAAAAGCGCTTGAAGGTATGAAGTATGAATATATTTCTGAATTTACTGTTGAATTAACACACACACACACACACACACACACACACACAAATATATATATATATATATATATATATATATATATATATATATATATATATATATATATATATATATGCACAGCGAGATAAAGAAGGAGACAGAATAACGCCTAACGTCATTTAATTTTGTAACACCTGGCCCTAATAAAAAAAAAGTTCTCCTCAAATTGAGATTTTAGATTATTATGCTTATTATACTTTTGAAAATATCACTATTTTTGTCAGAGGTAATTTCGGAATAGTAGAAATGATGAAAAATAGCTTTTTAGTTTTAACATTTAACACGTGGAAACATTTTCATTCTTGTAAAGGAGTTTAGGAAATACTCACGCTTTCTACAGAGATAAAGACTCTTAACAGGAGAATTTAAGACAATATGACAGCATTTTAAAAGTCCTAATGTTTACTAAATGTTGTATGAAATATTCACTATTACCAGCCAAGCAATAAGAACGGTATTCGAAAATCTCAATCTGAGGAATAAATTTTGAGATGTTTAGTATAAAAAATAAAAAAAATTGCGAATTGGAACGGCAGACTATTGTTGTGGTCGCATTAGTTATATACGTCTATTTAGTGGTTACAAGAATTAGTAATATGGGGAAGTATCTCTCCTCAAATAGATATCCCCCATTATTATGTATTCGAACACATAATTACCTACATATAATGTACTAAATTAACAAAAGAAGAACAAGAAGGACTTGTTCCAGCATTGAAAATGATCTGTTTATCATTTGCAAAAAATGACAGATGAATGTGGTCTGAAAGTTGTTGCGCAAAGTATGTATGTATGTATTCAAAACGTAACGTCTGAAAAAATGCTTAGAAGTTTGCTGATGCTACCCCAAAACATGCTTGGAGAAAGTTAGCTATATTTGGTGGGCTTACGTCCTGTATATTCAAGTAATATTAACTTAACTCTTGTCCTTTATATAAATACCTATTGCTTTTTTGTATTTAATGATTTTTGTTATTTAAAAAAATATTGTATCATGATATTCTAAGTTGAACCGGTCGATATTCATAACTCTTCATTATTGGACCGGTCCATATTATGAGACTGGACTAGTAGAGCATGTATTATAGAACAGTTTTACCGTAAGATCCTCTTTATGCAAATGGGTCCAAGTTTTATATTAGTGATATGCAACGAGAACACAATATTCCAATATGTTACGTAACGAGATTTGACTCTTGGGTGCTTTTAAGCTGTTGGGCGATGTGCTGTATGTAGATATTTCCCTTATGTATATATGTAAGAATAATCTCTAAAAACGAGAAATTTAAAACGAAATTTTAAACATTACAAATCAGGTGAAATTAATTGAAATGTTTTTCTTAGACATAAATATTGTTATAGCGCCTTCCGCGTGCTCTCTTATAAGCTTGTGATTATTCAACAAGTGCAATATGGGATTCAAACGGGCAGACCATGTTTAAAAGAAGGTAACGGTGACAAAGTTATGTCGAGAGTATTATATGAAATCCATGACACCATTGTTAGTATAGCGATCAATAAAATATTAAAATTTTTGTTCATTTAACATAGGAATTATCCCGTCTTACAATGCTCGAGGACATAACTGGCAAGACTCTTCCCGCCATGACAGTATTTTCTCGAGCTATAGAATCTATGAGGAATGACTTTCTGAATCAGTTCAAAAGCAAGTTCGAAGAACGCATCGAAGACCGCGACATATGTTGGGTGTTGACAGTTCCCGCGATTTGGAGCGAGTCGGCCAAGCAGTTCATGAGGCAAGCTGCTATAACGGTAAGATATTCATAGCGTTATTGACATTTAAAACATAATGCAATAAATGTCATAATTCATCATTAATATTTATTTCCAGCCGGTCACCTTCTCTTCCAAGTCACTCAACTTTGCCAATGTAGTATTCGATACAATGTTCTATCCCAAAACAGCAGAAAAAATGTAACATGAGTTCATTCACCAAAGAAAATAGTCCCTTCTTTCTCAGGAAGAGCTATTACATTATATGATCTTTGTTAAATTCTCTGATGTAATTTTACATATGGTAATCCAATAGACTGTGCTTGTCTTCATCCTTTACTGTCTATAGAACGGTGTAATGTTAAGGCGTTGGAATTCCAACATTGTCTTCTTCATGTTTGACGACAAAAATTGCTATATTATGTGAAGTGGTGACAAATACACGATTGGATATGATAGGCTAAGTATGTTAAACCTGGGATCACTTAGGCATGTATATGTGAAAAACTTGAGCCTTTGACAATATCTAACTTTGACGTACAAGGAATGATACCAAAATTTTCGAAGGCAACTTCTCTATTCAGCGACTAAGGTTTACCAAGACTATCGTTGCCAACCTCTCCAAACATACCCTGATAAAATCCAAATTAAAGTTACTTGTCTGATATTTATTTTCAAATATTGTGTTCGGAAAAACACATGTACGTCTATAAAGAACATTCTATAGCTATGTTATTTTTTATAATTTTAAAAGTTACTATTATTGTCAGTATTCACATGCCATTAGGAGGAACGTTTCATTATTAATGCAATCTAGAGACACCATTGTCATCCATCGTCGTTTCATGTATCAAAACTTGCTGAAATCCGCGCTTGCCCCAGTGGCTATAGCACCTATAATCAAACGAGTGGCCATTTGTATCGAGTCTGTTTTATAAAACTGTTGCATATTCTTAGATTGATTTTTTAGTCTGTTTATTCCTGTATTAAATCAAATCAGCACGGATAGGCTACCGTGATATGAACGTGGGCAAGGCACTTTATTTTGCTTGCCCCAGCACGATATAAACCTTCAAAGTATTGCTGTGCAGTAAAATACCAAAACTAAACGAAACTTTATTCCTCTATAAAAGCCTAGCCGATCAGTCACCTTTCGTCGTCTTAAAATACCGTAGATCAGTAAGTCGACCACGCACCTGTAATGGTTCCGCAAAACATTCGTCTTTCCGGCGTAATGATATATATATATATATATATGAAACATAATACAATATCTCACTGTCTACTAACGCAGGTGGGACACAAAACAGCTTGCTCATTTATCATGTTAAATTTATCAAGTGTGATTTGAGCACTTTATTCGGTTTATGAAATACATCGCAATGGTTTTGTTGAAGAGTTTTGGATTAAAGGCTAAGTTTTACTTCATTTCTATTCAAGATTTGAGGGTGTAAAAATCGTCTAAATATCAATAATATTATCGGATTAGGAACGCAGGTTGACTGTCTATCAAGCTGACACCCTTTTAAAAATAAGGCTGAAGGTCCTAACAGTCTCTAGCATGTTTTATTTTATACTACAAAGTAAAGGTAATCAACTTAAACGCGTCTGAGATAAAGAATACAGTTTGATAAACTTGCATTAATACATGTAAACCATATTAAAGATTAAAGGTCCTACAGTCAACCATTGCAGGGGACCATTCACTTGATGTTCTTACATATCCTGCTTCGTTTAGTTTTAATTTAAATATTTCATTGGCTTCACTCCATTTCTATATCTAAAGGCTGGGATCAGAAACGAATACCTACGTATAGCACTGGAACCAGAAGCGGCATCCCTGCTGTGTAACTATCTTCCAGTGAAGGCGCTTTCCATCAATGGATCGGAGTCCACCTTCAAGACCTTTCAGAAGGGGTCCAAATACATGACTTTGGATGCTGGAGGTATGTCTCTTTTGAATTGCGTGTATCAAGTTTAGTCTGTCTTTTCGTCTTTCATCGCTGTTTCCTATCTCTCTCTCTACAATTGCCTCTTTAATTCCTTCCTACAGCTACTAGAATCCGCATCGAGTTCCTTTAGCATGGTAAGTACCCCTTACTTCCGAAGTTTAATGCTGTAGACCAGCTATGCAAAACCATTAAAAAAATCGTAAACCAAACAAAAGATATTAATGACGATATTGATTGCAACAGACACAGTCTTCCTACTCTGTTCATTTCCTTCCGTTTCCCCGTCATCCTTATCGTCGTCATCACTGTCGTATCATCATTGTTGTCATTATTATTGTTGTTGTTGTTATTATTATTATTATTATTATTATTATTATTATTATTATTATTAGCTAATGATATGTACTGTTTGGTCTTTAAAATATTGATATCTTTCTTTCACAAAGGCAAATATTTGATGCGAATCTTTCTAAAGCGATGTTTTGAAACAATTCTTATATATTGCATTTCTTTTAAGTACTGAAGACATCGAAAAGTAAAATAACTCAGCATGAAACTTTTGTATCACTACAGGTGGAACAGTGGACATAACTGTGCACGAGGTAGTAGGTGGTGGCAAACTTAAAGAACTCCACAAGGCCACTGGAGGAGCGTGGGGAGGTACAGCTGTCGACGAAGCCTTCAAACAGTTCGTTATTAAACTGGTAGGAAATCCAGTTTTCCAGAAATTTTCAAGAGACAACACAGACGATATGCTGGACATGTTCAGAGCGTTCGAGGTAAAGAAACGAGAAATGCACCTAAAAAAGGAATCTATAGCCACACTCAGGATTCCCATGTCGCTAATTCAAATGTTTGAGGAGGAGACCGGGGAGGTGCTGAAGGAGTCTATCCTTCAAACCGAATTTTCTGATAAGATCAAGTTACTTAATGACAAGCTCAAAGTAGACGGTGCCATCATCAGAAGCTTTTTTTCAAAGTCTGTTGAGAGCATCACACACTTTGTCAATGCTTTGCTAAAATCCAAGCAACCGGAAAGCGTGAAGTCCATCATAATGGTTGGAGGATTCTCCGAGTGTCAAATGCTTCAAGAGTCCATCGTATCGAGTTTTCCAGAAATCACCACCATCATCCCACAAGATGCGGGCTTGGCGGTATTGAAAGGAGCAGTCATATTTGGCCACAACCAAGATGCAATTGTGGAGCGTGTATGTAGGTACACCTACGGCATAGCAGGAGCAAAACCATTTGTGCAAGGGGTACATAAAGAGGAGTATCGAGAAGAAACTGATGTGGGACCGCTGTGTAACAGCATGTTTATTAAGGTTGTTGAGGCCGGTGAAAGCGTAAAATTGCATGAGCGCCGAGAGGAAATGTACTTTAAACTCAACATGGAAGATCAAGATACACATTATTGCTCAATATACGTTTCGCGTGAAGCCTCGCCAGTGTATATCACAGATGTCGGGTGTACAAAGCTTGGATGCGTGGCAATCTCCGATTTGGATAGATCCATACCTTTGAAGGATAGGCAAGTCAAAATGAGTATTATTTTTGGAGGAACTGAAATGGAAGTAGAAGCCAAGGAAGTTCATACAGGCCGAAAATCGACAGTAGTCGTAGACTTTCTCCAGTAATTTTGTGATTTAATCCACTTTAGATTATTACTATTTATTCCTCATTAAATTATTAATCATGAAGGAAACACAATTCCCTACACATGTTCATTGTGAATAATTATATTTGGGAGTATAGCATATTATTCAGAACTATGTGCTGTATATCAAACTGAACGTGTTTTGAAATACGTGAGAACTATTATTACACAGCATTGCTTGAAAAGGAAGCGATATGCATTGAATCAAAATTCAAGGAAGAGGAAAGGAGGAAACAAGGAGACCTGTAAACTGAGCCATGTTTGTGAAAGATTCCTTTCTTAACATAAAAATAATCCGTTTATATTTCATTACATAGGACATCATGTATATAGAAAGTTTCTGAATTTTCTGTGATCCGTCCTGCATTCAAATTAGCTGCTCTGCGGCTTCCTTGTGAAATCTAACGAATTACCGAGTTCGTGATTGAATGATTGATATGTTTAGGATATTGTTCCATTACAATTTATTACATTCCGAGAGAAGTGTCGAAATTAGTGAATTCAAATGAAATTAAACTGATAATCAATATCAGCTAAAAATTAAGGTTTAGAAGATACATAAAGGCTTAATAAAATCATTCAAGTACGTTCTTAATATGGTCTTCATTATGACGGCCATGTCGTAAATCTTTAAACATTGCAAAGCCGACAGTAAACAAGAATTTTAACTCCTCGTACGATGCACATCGAACTTTATTTCCCTGATATTGATATTTTTAATCAATGAATCCAGAAAATAAATTTTTTTACTTTAAATAAATATTTGAAAATTTGTTCTCCATAACAAAATGATAATCGGAGAGATACGTAGGCGAACTGAGCCTTTTCCCCAGTAGGCTATTCCGTCCACTGTCTCCGATTCCCTTTTTCTCATTTCAGTAACTGTATATATTTTCGAATAGATTAATGTCATATTGCATCATAAATCATATAGCTGTTTGTGACAAACATGCGTGTCTGATAGATATTCATCGCTTTTAATCTTCTAATCCATGAACTAGTTTTTATTCTCTTTTATTTTCAATTAGAGGGATTCGTGCACAAATTGTGGAATGGATGCTCTATGTCTCATTCAAGGCTACAATTGTACAATACCATCTACCCATCTACTAAATGGTATTATTCATTATATGTTTGCCTTTTCTGGGTTTGCGCTCTTTTTTTTTTCTTCAATGGGAGGGGGTCAATTCTTTCCATCTCCAGCTGACGGTTGAATGCATCGACCAAGTAATGTATTACGAAATCAAAGTATCTAGACACTACCTGATGATAAGAACCATCGCTTAGTATAGACCAAATATTATCCGTTTGAAACAATAACCATAACCGATTACTGTTCTTGGAAAAGAATGTCATTTGTGTATTTAATGTTGAAAGATACAATTGAGAAGGATCTAAATTTATTTTAGAGCTATAATTTTCATTCTTTTAAATTTGCAGGAACGTGAGTCAAACGTGTCTATTTAAATATCGCGAGTGAGTCAAAGGAACACTTTCCAACAGAATGTAGATTTATATGCCGTGGAAACAACTGTCAGTAGCCTGCCAGTGCTGTGATATAGACACAGTTTAAGATATGGTCGTAAACGTTTGTTGAAATGGTCACTGAACAGAGTAATGCATCCATTCAACTTACCCTAATAAGTATAATGGCATCCATTCACATTTTCTGATTGTACACTGGCTGATTTGTTTAATTAAATTTCAATAAAGTTTTTGAAGCGAAAAGGCTAGTCAAGGTTCTATACTTGTATAACTCCACCATTATTTGGCATAGCATTTAAGGAGCACTTGTCATTTGGACAAAGTGTAAAATAGTTCAGATGATGATGCTATTTGTATTTTTTCTTCTTAAATTTAGAGAGTAGTTTTAAAAGTTTTAATTCTGATAAGAATTTAATCTAAACGATCACCATCCATGACTCGGTTAGAACTTTGACTTAGCTTGAATGGTGCCATATTACTCGTGAGACGTGAATATCTGACAAAGTAAGGTACTGCTACCCGAGCATCAACTTGACTAAAAAGGAGTTTGATTTCTTTGTTTGAAAAACGGTATGAACCCCCTCCTTTTATTTTCATGAAGTAGGTATTGCAGATTCAACTTAGATAAATAAGAAATATGGGAGAAATAGATTATAAGGTACATTAATCAATAAACGAACAGCCCCCCCCCCCACACACACACACACGGAGGTGTAGAAGATTTTGCGGATGACATTTTATCTAACATACCCTCTCACTGGACAACATTTCGTTCCCCGTGATTCTAGAAGCCAAACAGTTACATACTGACAAATGAGCACAAAAGCTGGCATCTAGCGCTGTAATTTTTAAAGACTGGTGACCAGCCCTTACGATTTGCATTCGACCTCACAGAATACATTCTATTCCATACCATCAACACAACAGGTTCGATTATCACCGAAAAAAATTAAAAAGCTGAAGCTTTGAACGATCTTTTTTTTATATATAGAAAAACTGTACTAAATGAAACAAATGTTAATCTTTTAGACATACCTTTCTATTACCTCTCATAATCTTAACTCTAATTGGGGAAAATATATCAACAGGCAACTAATTGGCTTGTATCTTTTAACCCTTCTAAAACTGATTTCCTGACAATTTCTAAGAAAATTATTAAACAATTCGAACCACCACTATATATGCCGAACCACAGAGTTTAGGAAGTTGACGCACACAAACATCTTGGAATTTTTCTCCCAAACGACTGCTCAAGGCACAAACAAATGGACCATCGCTTCTGCAACGAGTCGCTCTACAATGAAACGCAGTTTACTTTTAATCTCGCCTTTTTGCCTTTCTTTTGTTCTTTGTCCTTTTTTCTCTCTTATTTTCTCAACTTTATACACAATGTCCTATACATATTAGTAAACAGTTTCTTATTTTATCTTATTTGTCTTCTTTATTCTCGTCTTTTATCAATTCCTTCGTTGTTCGTCTTTGTGCTTTATATTTCCTTGGTTAGATAAAGTTAATGTTTAATTAGGAGACTCTTCACTTTGACTATTCAACAGTTTAAAACGTTGTCATTAAAATTATATTAACATATATTCACACACATTTTACAGTATTTGCATCATGAAATGGGAAGAGCATTATACGCCACTGGCTTTTATTCTAATCCTTTACCTTCTAGATTGTACATCTTGTAGAAGGCAACTACAAATGTATGACATAAAACATCATTAAACTAACGATATTTTACATGTAAATATGAATTATTTGCCAGTCAATAGTTAAATATGGAAATGCATCAACATTGTCAACTATACCCTCATATTTATTACTTTTATTATAATAAACTAAAAGAATAAATCTGAATATTTGGATTTATTTCTTGCGGATTTGGCCTAAATTGGCCAATACTTATTTTTGCGTTTACTATTTGGTGCAGATATATGTATGCAGTGATTTTGATTTTAATGTGTTCCTTTTTGCATATTCTATTGACCTTTATCCCCAGGCACATAATAGATAAGCGACAGCCCAGTTTATATTCACTCGGTGCAGAAACAATCAGGTGCACTGGTGTAGTTTAGAAAGACAATCGAGATCTCTTATATGTCATATAGATATATTTTGTGTTCTCGTCTTTCCCGCGAGATTACTAAGATTTTATCTACAACAAATATTTTTAGATTTTGCGGTATGGTACCCAGGGCACGCGTAACTGAAATTTCAACAAGTTAACAAGCGTGGAAGACCGAATCGAGATTTTTTATTACAAACTTCAATTACTGCTATAATAAAAAATAAGAATTGTATTTGAAGTTATTACTTCCGGTATTTACCTGATTAGATCAGTATAATTATCCAAGATCAATCAATTAGCATTGAGCAGAATCTTTATTCTCAGTTTGCATAACAAATGATATCGAGAACATTCTCATCCGTAATACAATATAAAGAATAAAAATCATTAGAATCTTTGATGTTGGGTATTCTTTGTTACAAATCGTTTGGTTATGCAAGAGTTCAAACACATATTTGTCCTATATTGTATATCGGGTTAGATTATGAATTCAGTGTATTATTCCTCTCTTTCAGTCAGTCTGCAGAGATTCGTCTCGCATACTAAAAAGCTTGAAAGGAGAGCAATAGCAGAACATTTTACATTCCCTGACCACAACTGAGGTTAATGGAATCCATCACAAGTATTGGTGTGGGATTTCCCTATTCAACATCAACGCAGAAGAATTATTTTTCTCTCATTTACCACTGCGTATCATTAGCATGAATATTGCTTTATAAATACAGAGCATTTTCTGAAAGTTTTACGTCATTAGAAAGAGCACACAAAGTTTTGTTACTAACAATAATTTGTTCTAAAAATGTTATTGTTATAGGCTTGCAAAATGCATCTTTTTAATACTAAAAACGTAATAAACATGGCGGAGGTTCTTGACCCCATAAACATAATGACGTCATCTACAGCGTCAATAGGTGCACTCATGTGGGAATAATAGAATCATTCATGTACATCGGGGTAGGATAGGACAATTCTGATTCTGAGGGTGTTATTTTCCTATCCAACACTGATGTATAATCAGGGATTATATTCCTCACATATGCATTCATATGTATCGGGGTAGGATGAGACAATTCTGATCCCGAGGGTGTTATTTTCCTATCCAACACTGATATAAAATCAGGGATTATATTCCTCACATATGCATTCATAAGCATCGGGGTAGGATAGGACAATTCTGATTCTAAGGGTGTTATTTTCCTATCCAACACTGATATGCAATCAGGGACTATTTTCCTCACGTTCCTTAAGGAAAAATGAAGGTCGAAGACGAAATCATGTATTGTGAATACTAGTGCCACTTTAAAACATCCAAATGACAGTTGAAAAATTCTAAACCTTAAGCTAGAGCGTAAAAAGTTAGTTTTACAATAAAATAAATTCAGTGTAAACTCTAAATGACATTGAAACAAATATCACCGTTGAATGAACAGTGGTAGAGACTGTCGAGAAATGGCAACTCACAGCGTCCAAAATTGTATATTGAAGATAGCTTGCACAATGACCAAAATGTGAACAGGTAAGACAATATAGTCTACCCTTATCCCTCACATTAAACGAGACAGATAAAAATCCTGATGTGGTCCACTATTCAGGTGTGATCTAGAGTTGATTTTCCGTTCAAAAATAATAAATAAAAATTTGAATTTTAAAACATAACAATTATAACAACGACTTTATCGACTCGAAACTGGACAAAAGTATCTGTACCTGCACTAATGTCGATCAGTCCACAATCCTGTTTCTTGTCACACTTACTTCAAGTGCTGTAAGTTTCAGGAAGTAAATGTTTCAATTATTGTTTCGCTTGATCAATGTAAAAGAATGCTCAAGTGATGATGGAAATCAGGAATATTTAGACTGTTCGTGTGCACTAGGATCACATGAAAGAAAGCAGATCACTTGATGAAAGACATATATTCCCCATCACCGTTTTACAGTCGAAAACACAATCATACACATGTAGGAATGTTGGAAAGGAGCATCCCACATGCTTTTCTGACATTGGCAAACTGTATCACACACACACACACACACACACACACATATATATATATATATATATATATATATATATATATATATATATATATATATATATATATATTTATTGCTAATATTATTTATTCGTATTTAAACATTCTGTTAATGTTATCAATCATTCTCCTGCAGAATCCAAGGATAGCACTTTCCGCTCTTTTTGGTGTATATTTGTAATTCTCTATAATAACTTCTATATACCTAGATTTCTGTAGTAGGAATCCAGATGGACTGTGTACTTAGATGATAATTAATTACTGGGTCGACATGCGGGTATGTCTGCTAAGCACGAATGCCTATACCACCGACTCTCCAGCATCATTTGTTGGTGATGTGTGCATGGTCGAGATGGTGTAGGGTTGGTGCTTACAGGCAAGGCGATGGGTCCCGTAACCCGCAGATCCGGGTTCGAATCTCTGTAGAGTACGAATTTAAATTCTCTAACCTATATGATAATATTATTTATTCGTATTTAAAATAGCTATTAGACAGTCTGAAGATCTCGCACTAAAATATACAAACTCGTTTCACAATGAATATCAACTATAATCGAGTTTAATTAAAGAGATGTGATTCAAATGACAAATCGGCATGGATGACGTATCAATGCAAAATGCGGTCCCATTTTAATAAAATATTAGGAGTGCACGCTTTTCATGCTCTCTGCTGACAGCGTCCTTTGAATTACTGTTTCAGTGGGTCACGATTTCTGCCAATAAGTAGAGAATGGTAATCGTTGTCTTTTGAATTGTCACTGATGAACGCAATACTTATATTTCCTGACAGGAGTTTATAGGTTCATTTAACATCCAACCTTTTTTTTTAATTTACTTGATGTTGAACGAGAGCTTCCGGAGCTGAACAGAACCCTATTCACGAATGGGCGAAAGGACAGAGTTAAGTATGACACATTATCGAATGACGTAAATTAATTGTGGTCAAGACTAAAATTGAGAGTCTAAGTCCGACTCACCTTTTCGGTGGCGGATAAACCAATTCCAGGTTTCTTTAACTTGTATCTGATGATGAATTTGTCCTTCCCTTTGAAGCAGACATATTTGTACACGGATATAATAGCTCCACCTACATCGGGCGTGTTTTGGGGCAGCGTTGACGAACAGAACGGCTAGGTCTTGACGGTCAGTTCCGTTACCTGAATATACAAATGCTCTGTTATACATTTTGACTGCACTTATTCACGTCAATTTCCGTCATCGAAATTGTATCTGTGTCCCTTGGCGCTACTGCGAACGGTAGGGATGACAATGAACAGTACATCAATCATGCATGACTAGAGACAACAAGTTGCATTTGCACAGTCAGATAGAACATTGATTAACAATAGGGGTAATCCATCACTAATTCTTTCAATCACCTGAGTGGTTATTCAGACAAGTATTTGGCGAAGAGAGAGAGAGAGAGAGAGAGAGAGAGAGAGAGAGAGAGAGAGAGAGAGAGAGAGAGAGAGAGAGAGAGAGAGAGAGAGAGATACTAACTTCACTACCTCGTCACTATGGATGTCTGTTTCTTATACATCAACATCCCACACAAGGAATACATCACAGCATGCAACGAATCAAGGAGTGGTCGACCTGATCCTTCTCCTCCCTTTTATTAAGTTTAGCAACTTTATATTCAACAAGCAGCACTTCCCACAAATTAAATGGAACCGCAATGTGCACTAAGATATCATCTTTGTATGCCAATATTTCATGGGATGTCTCAAGCAATACCTCCTCTATGAGGTACCCTATCAACGTCTAAGCTGGTTCAGATTCATTGACGACATATAATCAACCTGGTTTGAAACAGGCGACAATTTCAAAATATTTTTGATTTCACCAGTAACTTCTATCCAACGATTAAATTTAGATTGGAGGCATCAAACAGGTCCCATCTTTTTTTTTCTTTTCATTTTAAAGCTATAGTTATATAAAGACAGGTGACACATGCATGTACTACATTAAATATTGGAAGAGGATTTCAGCGACTTTTCAATACGGCAAGAAATGTAAGCGGTAGTAGACAATTATAGATACATACATATATTCACACATACATGGATGCACATATATATATATAAACATGTACCTACATATACACAAATCCACATCTGCATCCATATATATACACTTCGATGCATACATATACATTTATACATGAAAAATTTACACATTTATGGAATATATTGACCTTTCTGCAGAACAAATATCAGTGAAAGTATATATAGGCAAACTCATTCCGGAAGCTTCTTATGATTCAAATGTATACAGTTTTGTTTGAACCTCATCAATGTAACAGTTACACAAAAATACGTGACAAGTATCCTGTGTCATATAACTTACAAGGTAAGGAATAAATAGCTCTGTTAAATGAAGATGAAACATGCTGCGAACATAAGATTATTAAATCACTTGTTTGTATAATAACCATTTCTGTATGCATAGTATTTTTCGACATTAAAATGACATTTAAGCAGCTTTTAAAATATGACAAATTAAATCTTTTTTATAATGTCTACAGTTATAAATAAGTTGTTTAGCTAAAAGTATAAGTAAATTTATTACATCATCAACCTGTGTTCCCTCTTTGATTCCAAATATTACGTTTGTCTTAGAGAAAACTAAGTTGTTGATATGACTGCACTTTCTTTTGATCCATTGTAACATGTCATGTAGAAATGTATGTGATATTTGACAGTCCCAGAACAGGTGGAATTTTGATTCAGCATTTGTCGCACACAGAGAACAAAGATCATTTGTGACAATTTTAATTTTTTGTGACCGTTTTATATAAAGTATTTGTAGCCAAGATCCTATGTAAAATTTTCAGTTGCATCCATTTAAGGTTGCATCCATTAGACTACGAACAGTCTTCAACGTTTCAAAATAAAAGAAGTTTTTATTCAACTTTTATGAACACATTAAATAAGAGGTAGTTTTAATTATGAATGCATAATATAACGCTAAATTTATATAATTTGATTATTTAAGTTAAAAAATGATAGAAAGAAAGACAACGGCTATATAAAAATAGGGTTATAAGGTCAAGATTATTACAGATAATAAGGAAATAATTTTCGACTAAATGAGGAGAGTTAACAGCTGCAGATGTCAAGATTAACATGGCGAAAGATAATTTTAGCAAATGTACTACAGTATGTAAAATCACGGTTGGTATTACGTGCTTTCCCCATTTACTGTCAGAGTTCACTGCAATTTATTCTGAAAGAGATATTATCGAAAATTGCGAAAGAATAGGTATTTGATGTGCTTATTTCCTCCTTTTGACTTGCGTTTAAGTTTACAAAGTATGCCATATAAACTACCAAATTGCTTTGATGGACTTAACTGTACAGTGTTGTCGTAATGTTTCGATTTTTTCCCTTTTTTCTTTTCTGTCTTCTATACAGGGATGGGAGCATTCGACATTTCAATATCTTTACATTTCATGGTTTTGTTTTCCTGGGCTACGGTGTCTCAGAAACAAAGATATTTGTGACATGCTCGTAATTTCGATGATTTAAGTGAACAATAGTATGTCTCATTTCAAATGTATATCATATTAATTAGTAACCCATGAGAGTTTGTTACTGATACAAGATGTAAGTAAACTAAATCGAATTTACATTAAAATTTACATTTTGCAGTAAAATATGCTTACTTATGACTTTATTTAAGACCAAACAGTCTGATTTTTCCTCTGTAATCAACAACTGGCCTAACTATGTTATATTCCATACCAAATACACTATATGCATCAGGAGGACATAACGATGACAATAACATTCTTGCAAGGCTGCTTGGGCGAACATAGTATAACAAACTTACTATCATGTCAGTACTGCTTTAAAAGAATGTCGATGTTAAAGGTATCGTAAACGATTATAGGCAGTTGTCGCACCTTTATAGTCGAATGAAATACATGATCTCACGAGAACATTCTCTCCGTGTTTGGCCCAGTTTAGTTGAAGTAGGCATACCTTAATCTATATTTGCCTTGTGAAAATTGACCACGCAATCGTTTTGCGGATGGAAAGTAAAACCTCGCGATTATTTTGAACTTGGAATTTCAGTGATCGAGCGAGTGGGTTAGGTGTTTTAGTGAATGAATATTTGATTTTAAATCTGTTTCACTTTTATGTATCAAAATCTTCTAAAATCAGGTTCACAACCAGAAGATCGCGATTCTGGAGTTACAAGTGACAACCAGTCAGTTGACTGCGCAGATTGAGCACCTGACAGAGTGGTCGCTTACCGGAAGTGGTCAATTGCAGACCTTGCATAACGACCTTTCACAGATATGGGGAATCAATGACCCCTTTAATATATGGCAATGTCTGCATATACCGAACAGCAACTAAGATAAAAACCGTTGAAGACATTTATTTATTTATATATGTATTCATCAAGGCCACGCATCGAGATGCGGGAACCCGATAGTACAAACCTTTTCCATCCATACGACTAACCAATCGTCCACCTGTTCACATTTCTTATAATTACCAAAGCTCTGCAACTCTTTTTTCATAATAGGATGCAACTTGATGGTGAATTGTTACTCGCAGATGTAGAAGGTTTCGTCTCTTTAGATCCAATTTTGACGGTGCTATTGCTCTTGTCCATCAATCTTAAATCTCCACTACAGTAGATTCATTGAACCAGCATAACTTAAGAACCACTCAATATATTCTGCAATTTCGTGTTTTCCTTGTCTCATAGAAATAGAGGAGCCTTCAGGGGATTTTGTGTTGTCAACTTTATTTTGTAAAGAGTTATGGTTCTTGACAATTAACTTCATATTTTCAGAGATGTTGTTTATAACCGGCATAGCTACAAAATCATTTATGACATTCCGATGTGATTTGCTATGAACGTTGTCTCAGAGACCATGATGTGCCTATTATCGGGTTTGTCTGGTTATTTCCATTTTGGATAGGGTTATGGCCCTTGACAATTAACTTCATATTTTCACATGGTGTGTTGTTTTAAACCAACATATCTCAAGATATTCTGATGCAATTTGATTTAAACATTGTCTCATGGACTTACATATATCTTTGTAATGGATTGTGTGTCGTCCGCTCCATTTTAAATAGAGTTACGGCCCTTGTCGTTCAATTTGATATATTCTACATAACCCTATCCAAAAAAGAGATGACTAGACAAACCCGATAAAAGGTACATCAAGGTCTGGGAGACAATATTCATAGCAGATTGCATCAGAATATGTTGAATGTTTATTGTTTGCTTGTTTGTTTTAGCTATGCCGGTTATAAGTAACATCTCCTCTGAAAATATGAAGTTAATTGTCAAGAACCATAACTCTGTCCAAAATAAAGTTGACAACACAAAATCCCCTGAAAGCACATCTATGTCTATGAGACAAGTAAAACACGAAATTATAGAATATGTTGAGAGGTTCTTAAGTTATGCTGGTTGAAAGAATCTGCTGTAGTGAAGATTTTAGATTGACGGAAAAGGGCAATAACTCCGTCATACTTGTATCTGAAAAGGCAAAACCTTCTACATCTGCTCGTAACAAATCACCTATCAAATTACATCCAATTATGAAAAAGAGTTGCAGAGCTTTGGTGATTACAAGAAATGTGAACAGGTGGACCTATGGTTAGTCGTATGGACGGAAAAGATTTTTACTCTAGGGTTCCCGCATCTCGATGCGAGACCTTAATAAATAAATAAATAAATAAATAAATTCCTATAAAGGTTGTTCTTAGTTGCTGATCGGTATATGCAGGCATTGCCATATATTAAACGTGTGATTGCAAGGTCTTCGAGTGACGCCCATTCTGTCAGGTACTCGATCTGCGCTGTCAACTGACTGGTTATCTCTTCTAACTCCAGAATCTCGATCTTCTGATTGTAAACCTCATTATAGAGGATTTTGATACATAAAGGTGCAGAAGATTTAAAAACAAATATTCATCAACCAACACCCAACACATTCACTCAATCACTGACTTAGTAAATGCTATTCAACTGCAAAATAATCGTGAGGTTAGAAGTCACACTACATTCCATCCACAAAACAATTGCATGCTCAAATTTCACAAGACAAAATATAGATTCAGGTATGCTTACTTCAGTTAAAGTAGGCCAAACACTGAGTGAATATTCTCGCGAGATCATTCATTTCCTTTATCAGGTGCGACAAATGCCTGCAGCCGAAAGCACCAACTATAATTGTTTACGACACCTTTACATCGCCCTTATTTTAGAGCAGTACTGACATGATAGTTAGTTTTATACTAAGATCACCCAAGTAGCCTTGCAAGAATGGTATTGTCATCGCTATGTCATTCCGATATATATTGTGTATTTGGTATGGAATATAACATAGTTAGGTCATTCGTTGATTTAGGGCGGGAAAATCACACTGTTTGCTAAAGTCATAAGTAAGCATATTATACAGCAACATGTAAGTTTTAATATACATTCCATTTAGTTTACTTACATTTTGTATCAGTAACAAAGTCTCAGGCCTTACCAACAAATATTATATACATTTGAAATGAGACGTAAATCATCGAAGTTACAATGACCACTGGAGGATGTCACAAATATCTTTTTTTCTGAGACACCGTAGCCCAGGACAATAAAACCATAACACTTTAAGATATTGAGATGACCCATGCCACCAGCTCTGTAGAGAAAAGGAAAAGAAAATAAAGGTAAAATTCGAAAAATTACGACAATACTTTACAGTTAAGTCAATCAACGCAATTTGTTAGTTTGTATGGCGTACTTTGCAACTTTATACGCAAGTCAAACGAGAAAGTAAGCACATAAGATACCTATTCTTTCACAATTTTCAATGATATCTCTTTCAGAATAAAGTGCAGTAAAATCAGACAGTAAATGGAGAAACCCTGTAATATCAAACCTGATTTAACATACTGTAGTACATTTATTTAAATTATCTTTCGCCATGTTAATCTTGATATCTGCACCTTTTATTTCTCCTTATTTAGTCGGTAAGGCAAATATCAACATTATTATGAAGGTATGTGATTCAGATTTTATTATTGTACACATATGAATCGTATGAATTATTGTTTATTTTATTATTTTCTTTATTTCATTCTCTCGTTCATTTCGACTATTTTTAACCTCCGTTCTCTCTCCGATTTCATCTCAAAGTTTGCTGCCACGGCGTCTGGATTCAGTTGTCTTCTGCATTTATCTGTATATATCCTTCTACAACATATGGAAGGATTTGTGATTACTTTATCGCCTGGATAAGTCACACTGTGCATAAAATTGAGACTGTGCAATATTCGCAAAGATCTTGCTGATTATACGCGTGGTTGGACTAAGTTAATTAGGTTTATTAACTTTCTGTGGACCTTTCTTTCTCCAGATATCTGAGAAAAAGAAAATGAAAATGGAAACAAAAGCAAGGAAAAGAAGCAGATGAAGAAGGATATTTTCTCTGTTCTCCATTGTAGGTTCTAACCGTATGCAGCAAATAAGATCTTTTTTCTTTTCCAGTAATATATGGTCGGCTCGGTCTGCCATTACGTCTCACAATAGTGAACACATTGTAAGAAGGTAATGCAGTGGATAATTTTTGGACAATGTCACTCTACATCAGCTCTAGTGCTAAATTTCATAAATTTAATAG
>JAQPZY010001206.1:515000-580000 GCA_029931535.1 Margaritifera margaritifera | reverse complement strand
GATTTGTAAAGTTGCTGCATGTACTTAGATTGATGTTTCAGTCTGTTGATTCCCGTGTTAAACTACCAGATCAGTACGGATCGGCTACCGTGGTGTGAACATGCGCAAGTAAATTTACTGTACTGCCCCAGCACTATATAACCTTCAAGGTATTGCTGTGCCGTAAAATACCCAAAATTAAGTAAAACCTTATAATTGTATTAAAGCCTTACTGATCAGTCACCTTTCATCGTCGTTAAATAACGTAGATCAGTAAGTCAACCGCGGACCTGTAAATGGTTCTGCAAAACATACGCCTTTCCGGCGTAATGATATACAAATATATGCTACTACTTTCAAAATACTTGCGATCACAATGTTAGCATAAAATCTGAACATTGTTCACGCCGCCGTCGTCACCACTGAAACATAATACCCATATCTCACTATCTTCTACCGCAGGTGAGACATATAACAGCTTGTTTATTTATCATGTTAATTTTATCAAGTGTAATTTGAGCACTTATTCCATTTATGCAATACATCGCAATGGTTTTTGTCAAGAGTTATAGATTAAACGATAAGTTTTACTTCATTTCTATTGAAGATTTGTAGGTATAAAAACTCGTCTAACATTCGACCATCTTATCGGACAAGGAACACAGATTGATGGTCTATCAAGATGACACCATTTTAAAAGAAGGCAGAAGGTCCTAACAATCTATATAATATTTTATGTTATACTATGCATTTAAGAGTAATCGACCCAAAGCGTCTGAAATAAAGTATAAAGTGCGATAAACTTCCATTAATACATGTAAACCACAGTAAGGTCCGGCAAACCACCATTGCAGGGCACTATTCACCTGATGTTCTTACATATCCTGTTTCGTTTGGTTTGAATTTGAAGATTTCATTGGGTTTATTCCACTTCTATATCTAAAGGCTGGTATCAGAAACGACTACTTACGTATAGCACTGAAACCAGAAGCGGCATCTCTTCTGTGCAACTACCGTGGATCGCAACCCACCTACAAGGCCTTTCAGAACGGGTCCAAATACATGCTTTTGGATGCGGGAATTATGTCTTTTTTAATTGTGTGTAATACGTTTAGTCTGTCTTTCGTCTTTCATATCTGTTTCCTGTCTTTCTCTCTCTCTCTGCAATTGCCTATCGATCTTTAATTCCTTCCTACAACTACTAGCATCCGCATCGAGTTGCGTTTTCTTAGTAAGTACCTCGTGTTAACCGAATTCTAATGCTGTCGACCAGCTATGTAAAATCATTAACAAAGCCATCACCAAACAAAAAATATCAAGGACGACATTAACAAAACAGACGCTGTCTTCCACCTCTGTTCATCATTTCCTTTCGTTTCTTCGTCATCCTTATCGGCGTTTTCGTCATCATCGTCATCATCACTGTTGGTATCATCGTCGTTGACATCATCATCATTATCGTCATCATCTAATGACATATACTATTTGGTCTTTAAAATATAAAAATCTTTCTTTCACGGGAGCAAATATTTGACGCAAAGATATACTACGACATTCTCATGACATATTTCCTTTACTTTACTCAAAAGTTAGCGGGATATTATATCTTTAGTACATGTTGTAGAATCTGGTCGAAGATGGCTTTCATTTTCGCCACGCATAATATCCGTCCTTTAAGCAGGTCAAAAGAATTTGTTTCTTTGTACGAATCACTCCATCTTTGACTTTTGTTATAAAACTGTCTTAATCTGACATCAACACAAAATAGACATATAATTTACTCATTTTAAGAGCGATTATCAATTATTTCTGTTTGTTTCTTCCATTATTTAACTCTTGCGTGTAGATTACATTATTATTCAAATTATTCAAACATATAATAGTCCAGGTCTGATATAATTGTAAATCACACAACTATTAATGAATTAATTACGGAATTTTTTGATTTAATTAGTTCGGTAGCAAATGGTTTATTTCTACAACCCCAAATGCCTGAACATATGCGGAAACAATTTTGCATTCGAATTCGTGTCCATCTTGGTGTTATGTTGAACTCAAAAGTAAACGAAGAGAATTTTACAATTGTCGAAATATATACAGAAAAACTGAATAAGAAGAAAATAGAAAAATGAATGATCGAGAAGCGCTCGTCCTATAAGTCACATATTAAAAAATGTCGGAGAAAATGTATAAGTCGTTGAACGAATAAACTACTAGTAGGTCATAAGCATGATGTTAAGGAATATTTTCAGCTTTTCAGGGGATATAAGATTAAAGCAATACCTAGGTATCACCATTCTAATTGACATGGGTACATTTTTTACTAGAATTTTAAATAATAGACTTGTTAATCGGGCGGATGACCATGATATATTTGTCAAAGCTCAGGCAGGTTTTAGGAAAAATATATCCACAACTGATAACATTTTTTCGTTACATGGATTGATAACTCATTATATTAATTCAGGCAAAAATATGGTTTTGTGTTTTTGTTGACTTTGCTGAAGCGTTTGATTCTATTATAAGGAATATTTTATTGGTATAAATTACTTTCATTTGGAATAAGAGGTAAAATATCTAATATTCTACATTCAATATATTAAAATGTCAAAGCAGAGTGAGATTCAATAATACTTTGTTGGAAGAATTTGCATGTGTCTTTCAAAATAGAGGCAGTTTCGATACTTTTAAGGTTGGAACTTGAGTGCCATAAAATTTTGCTATTTTCATCAAATTCTACAGCAAAAACCTATGTCAACTTGGAATACCAATCTATATTGATTGATACTCTTCCAACTAAGTTAGACCGGAGGGTAGAGTGTCGGACTGGTTATCCAAGGGTCGCGGGTTGGATATCCGCCCAGACCAGCTTGCCTCGAGTGCCTAGGTTTTTCTTTGGCAAAGTGTGTTAGCTCCATTTCCTTGGTATGATATAGTCACATAAAGTGCCAATAGTGCCGTTAAAAGCCAACCATCATCACACTGGGATATTAACTGTCTAGTTTTGTCTACAGTTCATTTTATGACGAATGCAGAAACTTAGTATTAAAAGAATTAGATCCTGTAAGTGGAATTCCTTTTTCCCCAATGAAGTATGCTTAATTATCATCAACTGAAAGTTGCAACATGGCAGATAGTTTGTAAAGCCTATCATTATAAAATCATTTAATTTATGTATGAAATATAAACAATATTAATCTTTACATGTGTTGGTTGCATTTCATTAAATGTCTTTCATTACTTCTTGTCTTTGGGATATAAATTTAGCTTTGGCTTCTTAGATACATCGATTAGACTTTTGAAAACAACAACAACAACAATATTATTATTATTATTAATAATGTTATTATTATTATTATTATTATTATTATTATTATTATTATTATATATTTTATGGTTGGTTACTCTTATGGTTTTACACGACAAGGACCATTGATGGCATTCTTAGTGTGCCTAGGAGTTCCGTTATCTGTGTATTTTCTATCGTCAGTCTTTCCACGAACTGTCCCCAAATTTGTGTTGTAGATGGTATTACTGATTCATTTAATTACAAACGTTGATATATTTCTCAGTCTATTTTTATCTACCATTAAGCATTTATTATATATATATATATATATATATATATATATATATATATATATATATATATATATATATATATATATATATACACACACACGCATACTTGCTCCTTACAACACTTTGCTGTTCATCTATCTAGTTGGTACTGAGAATGATCTGTCCACAATTTATCTCAATTTAGCAAGAATATAATTACTGCATGATTTTGCAACTTTTTTACTTTGAGGCTATTTGCTTAGGGGTATTAAAAAATGCCTGAGTTTTAAGTAGAGCATAATATGTTATTAATCACTTTGAATGTATACATTTACTTTATGCAATATTCTATACCTTCAATCTCGTTTTTGTTTTATATACCTATCACTGACACCCACTTTATTTATGCTATTTCGCTTTCATTACGATAACTGTTATAATTTTATGTGTTTTCTGAATTTTTGAAGGTCTAAACAAAGTTTTGTAGGGCTTGAGTTCAACCCCTTTGCCTATTACCATAATGCCAATAACATATGGCTAAATCAAAATCGCTTTAAATATTTGCTTCATCATTGTTTTATATTGTGTACCTGACTTAATATAGCTAGTTTCTATTTTTTACTAATTATCAAGCTGTCACACTCATTCACCCTTTTCTTTTGGTATCTGTTATAACCCCACTAAATATGAACTCGGTTAAAATGAAATTCAGGAGAGTATGAACTGATTAAGTTTTTATCCTGCAATCTTCTTTAATATTCCTATTTTATCCAGCTTGTATAACTTGCATAGTACAATAATCCGCTTAAATTGAAAAAATAAAAAAATAAAAAAAATAAAAATTTTTTTTGCCCCTCTGGTAACTTATTTGGTAGTGAATCTCTTCTCAGTACTATAAAACGAATCTATCGGCTTCCGTGAATATTTGTAAACAACAGGCACGTTCCAGCTACAAGAGACAAGCTTCTCATTGTTTTATGCGTGCATCTGAGATCCCCTGGTAAGGTTTTGTGGCTTTGTGAATTTAACGCCATTTTTCAGCGCATTATAGGCTATATATGACGGCCAGTGTATTTTGTGGAGGAAGAACCCGCGAAAACCCCGGGAAGAACCACAGAGCCACGGGAAGCTACTAGAAAACTTTCTAACATACCCACGTTACCCGAGACGAGACTCGAACCCCCGCGGACATAGGTGAGATGTCAGTGGTCTGTAAAGGACATCGCCTTTGAGCACTCAGCCACCTGGGACCCCACAAACCCTTTCTTTCTTTCTCCCTCCCTCCCTCTCCCTCTCTCTCTCAGTTTAAATGGGTCACTGGATACAGAGACCCCATCTAGAAAAGATAAAAGAAATCCCTATATACTACGTTATTAACACTGAGAATGCCAACTATGATAAGCTTTAATTCAAGTTTTAAGAAACTTTCTGATGACAACTTATTTAATTAGCGATCAGCACTTCTAATGGTATCTGTAATGTTATGATTGTCATTTTATTCATTATATCGTAGAAGTTAAAAAATATACCATAATGCCTTATAGACCGTGATCACAAGTGTCAGCACGTGTTTAACGTGTTTTGTGAGTAGAAACTATCCATTTGTAAGTATAACTCTTAGTAGGCACACATAATCCTGCATAGGATGGTATGGTGGGAGATTTTGTATTTTCGCATGTGAAAATATAATGATATAATTTTCACATGTGAAATTATAGGCGTGAAAAAAATAACGACAATATTTCACTATTAATTTTCTACATTTCATACTTAAGTATGTAATAAAGATAAATTATTAGAAAAATTTAGTCACATTTTGTCCTGGAATAAAATGACCGAAATAAAAAGAAGATAAGAAAACAAAACAGTACACAACACTTTTGTTTGGGTCATTTATATGCACTGCAAAAACGAAGGAAAACGTAACAACAATATTGTAACAAGATCATAAGTTATAAGCTGAAAATTATTTTTGTCAAAGCCATAGCAACGTCTACATTGTTTAAAGATCGGTAAAAAAAGATCACCAAACAAACAAGAAGAAAGGGAAGGAAATGACGGGAATGCTTTTTTTTCTACAAACTAAATATCCATTTTTTGAAATGACTTTATATATTTACTTGTTCACCTAGCAATAACTTATCAATTGAGGTAACCAGCATTTTCACAATCTATAATGTACTATTGCATGACAAGCAAATTTCTTACACTGAGTTAGAAAATTTCTTCCATAAAGCGTGACAAATTCGTGATAATAATACGTTTTTAAATAGAGCACACTTTATCAGTAAACACGTTTAATCTAAACTTATAACTAATGCATTAGATTGCTTCTAAAATGTAGACAAATAAAAGAAGAATATAAAGAACTTAATTATAAAGGCCGTGGGAACAACTGTCAGCTGCTGCTAGTGATTTGCTATTATGACTGCGTCATGCATTAATTTTTTGACTTAAAACGCCGCTCACTGTGTAACGCTGCATATTGAGTCAGAAAATTTATTTTAATTCGAGTTAAAATCATCAGATAGGTGTGCATTTCAAACTAAATAAAGTTTAGGCAGGGAGAAATGTTTTTAAATAGAAAACCTTTATCATCAATGTAAACATTTTTATTCACTGTCATGGACTTTTTCTTCATTTAAAAAAGCCTCTGAACTACATTGAGTTTGTTTGCTTACAATTGTAGTTCTATCGGTACATGAAAATATACACATCATTTGTTCATTCTTTTAAACATACTTTAGCTGAAATGCTGCTAATAATACATCCATTCAACTTACACCAATGAGAGCAACTACATTTATTAACATTTTCCGAATGTACACCTGCTGATTTAAATTAAATGTTAATATAGTTTAGGAATATAAAAATCTTGTCAGTGTTCTAAACCCATATAACGTCACCATTATATGACACTAAAATGTTAATTGATTAGTTGTTTACAAACTTTATTTACAAACTTTATTAGTTTCTTCCATCGTTACCCGCGACGCGAGACGTGGATATCCTACAGACTATGAGACCACTAATATGAGACCACGGTCAAATACATAAATTATGACCTCTCCTTCATAGTTAGGCAATTCGGTTAATGGCGTGTAACTTTTAATTAATGAATCAATTCACATGTTATAACTTTTGTGCAAGTATACACATTGACAGTTAATATGACACCACTCTCACCATCGATTGATCGCTCCTTCATAGTTAGGTAACTGGGTTTACTGCCTCTTATAATGTAGATAGCATATAAACAATATTGGTCATTTTACAAACTTTAAACTAGTTCTGATAACGTATTTGTATTTTTTCCTCTTTAATTTACAGAGTAGTTTTAAAAATGTGAATTATGATAAGAATCCAGTCTATACGATAACGATCCATGAATTGGTTATACATTTTACTTAGTTTAAATAGTGCCATATTGCTCGTGCGATGTTTATTATCTAACAAGGCAAGAGAATCTGCTACATCATCATTTCGACCTTTTGATAAGAATTGGGTTTAATGCTGCGGGAGAAGTGTGACAAAATAAGTACATATTCGTGTTTATTATCTCTAGCTAGAATACTAGTGTATTAAACCACGCATAATGACTAACATTTTTACGACCTGAGCATCAACTTAACTAAAAACAAACTTGGTATCGTGTTTGAAAAACCGGAAGCTAACTCCCACTCTTCCACTTTTCTGTAAATGCGTATATAAATAAGGAATATGGGTGGAATAGATTATAAGGTATGTGAATCAATAAGCGAACAGCTCCCAACGGAGGTCTAGTATATTTTACGAACGACATTTTACATTTAAATATGAGTTATTTGCCCCTCAGTAGTTTAATGTGAACTGAATCAACATTATCAGCCATACCCTCATATTTATGATCATCATAAACAAAACCCAATAATGATTACCGTAATAACAATATAATATGGTAGATTTATTTATTATGGATTTAGCCAATACTGGGCTATACTTATTTTCAAGTCTCCTATTTGTTGCGAACATAGGTATGGAGTGATTGTTTTTTGTTTTTTGCATACTTTCTATTGACGAGCCATCCACAGTCACATACTAGTATAAGACAAGTCGACAGCAAATTTTAGGCTTCGCTCTGTGCAGAAACATCTTTACGTTATCTCGTTATCTGGTGCACACCGGCATAGCTTTTATGAAAGCAAACGGGGTCTTTTATGGGTTATCGTCTTTCCTTTTCTGAGAGACCCATGTCATTACTAAGATTTTATCTATAGGAATCATTTTCAGAATTGTGGTATGGTACCCAGGACACGCGTGAATGAAATTTCGTGAAGGTAGCAACAGTGGAAGAAACAAAACAAAAGAAAATTAAAAAGATTATATTTGAAGTTATTACTTCTAGTAATGACATGATTAGCTCAACGTAATTATCGAAAGGCAATCGATGAACGTTAATCAAAATCTTTAGAAAGTCATCGATTACATTTTTTTAATCAAAATCTTTAGTCTTTGTTTGCATAAACGATTAAAGCCCGATATCGTGCACATTCTCATCCGCAATGCATTATAAAGGATACAAATAATTTGAGTCTTTGATGTCGTGTATTATCGGTTACAAATCGTTTGAGCATATAAGATTTCAAGCAGTTATTTGTCCTATATTTTACACCTGGCTAGATTATGAATTCGATATCTTATTCCACTCTTTCAGTCAGTCTGCAGAGATTTAGCTGGCATACTAAAGAGCTTGAAAGAAGACCAGTAGCAGACCATTTTACGTCCCCTAACCACAACTGAGATTAACAGCATATTATTGTCTGTATCTAATTCATCATCAGATCTAGGTCTATAAGACCATGTGTCTAGCTTTTTGTTCCTTGGTCTAGTAGCATGCCACAGCTTGATGGCATTTCTTGTGTTATAATCCTTGATGTCTAGTGAATTAAGGAGCACCATTATAAGTGTGATTCTAGGGACGATTTATTAAAGTTTCTACAATCACCAACGAATGAAGTACCCTGCACACTTTCCTATTGCTCCGAATACTCAGTGCATAAAGTACACAACATTAGAGCCATTCCTGGGCTATTATTAAGCCATTTGTATGCATTTTTCAGCATTTCTGGTAGTTCTCTTTTATTGATCATAATTACAATTGCGCCCTTTAATTTCTGACGTTTCGGAGGCGGTTGCGCACGTTGTTTTAACTTCCATATCTTTCCGATTGTCACCACACACTGCAATGAATGTTTATCAAAAATGATATATTAAAAAACGTTATTGGTATATTTTTGGATTACTCGTTGAGTTATCCAACGCAAACTTTTCCGATTGCCCAATACTAGACTCATACACTAAATAGTTTGTTATCATCCGTATTGAAATCAGTGTTTGGGGCCAGTATACCAGGCGTGTTCCATGTGCACGAAGACCGTTTGGACAAAACTCAACCGTGTTGACTTGATGCGTGAAGTAACACTTGTCAATTTCCGCCGCGGGCATTTATTGTACCTCGTCAAGCACAGGATATTGGTAGGTTTCCAAATAACACAATAAACTGATCAATTAATCATGAAAGGGTATGACACCTGATGTTTTATTTGATATCAAGCGACTCAAGACCATTTGTTAACTGTTATGATAGCAACAGGCGAAAATTGTTCACTCCTCCAACAGATAGTGACGGCTGGGATTTTAATGATCAGACGGCAAAATCCTTTGACTTCGGGTTAGCGATTAGCGTTATTTTTTAGCCCTGCATATGCACTGGTGTGGTATATCCCTATTCAACATCAACGCAGATGAATTATTTTTCTCTCATTTCTTAGTAGGAAAAAGTCTTTGAAAAACGATAGCGTATCATAGATATGGATATACATTGGAAATGCTGAGTATTTTTTAAAAGTATTTACTTCATTAGAAAGAGTATTACAATTTTCGTTTACTACATCAGTTTTAGTTTGTAAACAAAAAGATTAGCATTTATAGGCAAGCAAAATGTGTCTTTTCAATACTAAAAAGGCAAGAAGCGTAGCAGATGTTCATTACGTCATATTCATAATGACGTCATCTACAGTGTAAATGAGCACTCCTATTTGGTAGGTGTATCCCACATGCCTGCATGACACATATATATGAAGGAGAGAACATTGTGGAATGATGCAGATATAGAACACTGACAATCCCTTTTGGTTCCTAAACTAAATTTAATTTTAATTAAAATCATCCGGTGTACATTTAGAAAATGGAAATTAATGCAGTTGCTTTTGTTAGTGTAAGTTGAATGGATGGAATATTCCCTTCAGTGGCCATTTCAACAGAAGTTTATTAAAATATCTTATACTGTATTTGTATCCAAAGAATGGATGAATGATGCGCATATTCTGACATGTACGAATATAACTACCATTTAACTTAATCTAGTTCGGATGCATGTTTATATGAAAAATATTAATGACAGTGAATACAAATAAACCTATTGATGACGAATATTTATATTTAAATGAATTACTTCCTCCTTATTCAATTTGAAATATACACCTATATAATTTTTTTTAACCTGACTTAAAGCAAATGATATTAATTTTCCTGACTCATAATATATCATATAGCAGCGAAGGGCGTTTGAGTGTGAATAAGTAATGCCTGACGATCATAATATCGTAAGACTGGAATTCGACTGACAGTTGTCCCTGTGTCTAATAAATTCTATAGTCTGTTTGAAAATGTACCTTTGACTGACTCTCCATATGTTAAAGAATACTTTTAGCTCTCCTTCCTGTATTTTATCATTCAACCATTAAACAGAAATGTTGTTAGCTTGAAATGGACAAAGATATGACATGCACTAAAGGAAAGGATTTTGTCAACAGTCAATGTCTAGATACTTTGATTGCTTAATACATTACCTGTTCGCTGCATTTTACCGTTAGCTTGAGATGGAAGAAGTTTGGCGAAGAAAGAAGAAACTCAGAAAAAGCAAAAATATAATGATTATTACCATCTAGGAGTTGACATTGTAGCCTTGAATGAGATAGAAAACTATCATTCCAGAATTTGTGTACGAACCCCTCTCGCATAAAAGAGGATAAAAATTATATGAATATATATATATATATATATATATATATATATATATATATATATATATATATATATATATATATATAACCTACGCAATTTTTCACAAACAGTAAGACGATTTATTACGTAATATGAAATAAACAATGCGAGCACATATACAGTTACTGAAATAACAACAAGGGAGTCGCGGACCGTGGATGAAATAGCCGAGTGGAGAAAAGGCTCAGCCCTACTACGTATCCGTTATCATTTTGTCATTGAGGGTAATCTCTATAATATATATTTTTAAAAAAAAAAAAAAAAAAAAAAAAAAAAATATTCGTTCGTGTCTGTATTCAATCATGAAGGCAATTTTATAACATACTTGATGGATTCGATAAAGTCTTAGTTTACCTTCTAAACCTTAATCTTTAGCTCTTATTCCGTCGTGTTCATCAATTTGAAGTCATTAATTTAGACGCGTCCCTTGCAATGTAATATGTTATAATGAAACAATGTTTTTCACCATGCCTGAAACATGTGCATCTGATATCTCAATCATTCAATCATAAATTCCGAAATTCATTATCTTTCTAAAGAAAACTGCAAAACAAGTGATTTAGACGCAGGATGGATTATAGAATATGCCTGTTTATATGCTGTCATATGTAATGAAATCAAAATGGATTAAATCGATGGAAAAATTAGAGTCTTCCACAAACATGTCTCAGTTTACATATTTCCTTGTTTCCTTCGGGATATCCCTTTTAATTTGCATTCAGTGCATATCATTTCATTTTCGTACAGCATTCAGCAATATATTTCACTTTTTACCTTGATACGCAGCACAGAGCTCTGAATAATATACTATGCTATCAAATAAACATTTTAACATTAAACATTTGTAGGGAATTGGATTTCCTTTACGATTAACAAATCACATATCGATAACCTAAACTGGATCCAAAACTTACTGGAGAAAGTCCACGACTACTTTCGATTTTCTGCCTGTATGAACTTCCTTGGCTTCTACTTCCATTTCAGTTCCTCCAAAAATAATACTCACTTCGACTGCTCTATCTTTCAAAAGCACAGATCTATCTAGATCGGCAATTGTCCCGCATCCCAACTTTCTACACCTGGCATCTGTAATATACGTTGGCGAGTCTTCACTCGAAACGTATATTGGGAAAGAATATTTGTCTTGAACTTCCATGTTGTGTTTAAAGTACTTTTCCCTCGGCGCTCATGCAATTTTACGCTTTCACCGGCCTCAACAACTTTAATGAACATTCTGTCACACAGTGGTCCCACATCGGTTTCTTCTCGATACTCCTCGTTATGTATCCCTTGTATAAATGTTATTGCTCCTTCTATGCCGTAGGTGTACCTACATACACGCTGCACGATTGCTTCTTGGTTGTGGCCATATATGACGGCTCCTTTCAGTACCACTAAGCCTGCATCTTGTGGGATAATAGTGCTGAGTTTTGGGAAGCTCGATATGATGGACTCTTGAAGCATTTGGCACTCAGAGAACCCTCCAACCATTATGATTGACTTCACACCTTCCAGTTGCTTAGAATTTAGCAAAGCATTGACAAAAGTTGTGATACTCTGAACAGATTTGGAAAAGAAACCTCTGATGGTGGAACCGTCTACTTTGAGTTTGTCATTAAGTAACTTGATCTTATCGGAAAATTCAGTTTGACCGATGGACTCCTTTAGAACCTTCCCGGTCTCCTTCTCAAATAAATTAATTAGCGACACGGGAATCCTGAGTGTGGTTATGGATTCTTTCATTAGCTGCATTTCTCGTTTCTTCACCTCAAACGCTCTCAACATGTCCAGAAAATCGTTGGTGTTCTCTCTTGAAAATTTATGGAAAACTGGATCTCCTACCAGCTTTATAATGAATTGTTTGAAGGCTTCGTCGACAGCTATACCTCCCCACGCTCCTCCAGTGGCCTTATGGAGTTCCTTAAGTTTGCCACCACCTACTACCTCGTGCACAGTTATGTCTACCGTTCCACCTGTAGTGAAAAAAAAAAGTTCCATGCGGAGTTTTTTTTTACCTTTGCAGATCTCCTTCTTAAATACTGAAGAAAAAATGGAATATGCAAAATAATGTTTCTCATATTGTCTGAAGAAAATCTGCATACAATTTTGGCTCTTTTGAAACAAATATCTGTTTTGGAAACCAAATAGGACATGCCGTTGTATGCTGTTGTTGCTGATAATGAAGACGACGAGGATGATGACGATGATGATGGCAGCGGTGATGAACATGACGATGAAGACGACAAAGACGACGAGGAAACAGATGGAAAGGAAGAACAGAGGAGACTAATGCGTCGTTTGTTTCTAATGTCATCCCTGATATGTATCGTTTCGCGCATGATACTTTAAATGCTTTTGTAGAGTTTGTCGGCAGCATCAAAATTTGGTAGCAGAAGGTACCTACCCAGCTAAATAACTAGTAGTTGCAGGAAAAAAAATGAAAGATAGAGAGGAAATTGTATATTGCAGGGAGAGATAGACAGGAAACAGATATGAAAGATGAAAACGAGACCAAAAGTCTATAGATGCGACTGAAAAGAGACATACCTCCCGCATCCAAAACAACGTATTTAGACCCCTTCTGAAAGGTTTGGAATGTGGATTGCGATCCACTGATGGTGAACATTTTCAATGGAAGATACTTTTGATATAAAAATGTAAAATGAACCAGCGAATTTGTCGAATTCACACTAATGGATAGAAAATAGGTAAGATCAGAAAGGCAATGGTCCCTAGGATGGTAGTAGCTTTCAATTTAGCCAAAATAACATAGCTGTAGAATGTTGTTTATAGACCTATATGTATTTTTCCAGCGAAAATGTTTGAAAAAAATATCTGATCAGAAACTTGAATTTGAATGTTATCGTGATCTTTTGGAGAGGTTGGCGACCATTGTCGTGGTTAACTTTTATCACTAAATTTTAAATAGAAACTTTTCTCTGAAAAAAAACGTTATCATTCCTTCAACGGCAGAGTTAGATATTGTCCAAGGTTCAATATTTTGATGAGGTTGGATATCAAAATCTAATGAACTGAGGTACCCGGTAAAATATACATGACTGAGAGATAGCACGTTAAAATACATTACCTATCAATTTCAATCGCAGTATTTGCCTACACTTACCACAAAATACAAATTCTTGATGTCAAAACATTGAAAAGAGAATGTTGAAGTTTCAAATCCTGAAGACTACATCGATGTGTAGACATTACGTAACGAAGACAGGCGAACACCTGCCAGATCCCCTTATGTAAAATAACAGCAGACAAATCAATAAAGGTTATATGACGTGCTGATACTTACTAACAAGAAAATGACTTTTTTTCCTTAGGTCAATGCTGTCATTATTATGGGACAGAACTATAAATTCAATAGTATAGTGCCACAGTTGAGTGACTGGAAGTCAGACTTGGAAGAGGAGGAGGTGAGGAGGAGGAGGAGGAGGTGAGGAGGAGGAGTAGGTGACCGACTGCAAATCATATTTAGTTTTGAGTTATGGCATTTATTACATTATGTTTCATGTGTCAATATCACATTGGATATCTTACCCTTATGGCCGCTTGCCTCATGAACTGCTTAGCGGGCTCGTTCCAAATCGCGGGAACTGTCAACACCCAACATATTTCGCGGTCTTCGATTCGTCCCTCGAGCTTGCTTTTGAAGTGAGTCAGAAAATCATTCGTCATAGATTCTATGGCTCGAGAAAATACTGTCATGGCGGAAAGTGTTTTGCCAGTTATGTCATCTAGCAGCGTATGACGGGATAATTCCTATATTAAATGAACAGTGATTGAAATTTCTATTTCGTACAATACTCTCTTTATTACTCTGTCGCTCAGCCATTGCCTTGAGTTAAATTTGTTATGTACTTTAAAATTCCGTAGAACACTTATTGAATAATCACAAGTTTATTAGAAGACATCGGGAGGTGCTATAAAATAATTTATGTTTATGATAATAATTTATACTCATCTCACCTGATTTGTAATATTTAAAATTTCTGTTTAACTTTCTGTTTTAGAGAGCTTATTGTCGCATTTATGCAGTGGTTAACTATCTTCATACCGTGCATAACCCGACAGCTTACAAAAGCACTCAAGAGTCGAATCACGTTTGAATGTAGTTTACGTTGCACATGGAGTATTGAGATCTCCTTGCGTATTACAAATATAAAACTTGGTTTCATTTGCTAAAAAGGAATCACATTTTATGAACGAGTCTACGATACATTTTCCATCAGTCTCATGATTTGGACCAGACCAAAGTCGGAAAGTTATGAATATTCACCAATTCATGCCATAATGTCATGATTTGGTCTATTCTTTTGTTAAGTTAAAATCATTCAATACAAAGTGTAATAGTTATCTATATAAAGAACACGACTTTTACAAATATTACTTTAAAACGTATGATGTAAGCCCACCGAGTATTGCTTATTTTCTCCTAGCATATTTTTGGTAGCAAACTAATGAACAATTTTCTTTCCAAGACACTAATACACTGCAGTACAACTTTTGAGGCCATATATATTTGTAATTTTTGCAAATTATTAGCAAATGATTAAAAACAAAAAACAACGTGTCCTTTTTCTCCTTCCTCCGTTACTGTATTATATTCTAGATATGTGTTCAAATAAATTATGACGGGGTCATAGGGGCAGTCTCTTTCCGAGGGAATATTTCCCCATATCCCTGTATTTTTTCACCACTAAAGAGACGTACATAATTAACAACACAACAATAATAGTTTACCGTTCCAGTTTGCGCTGTTTTTTTTATCATAGGACATACATACAACATGTACCATTACAGATGGCACCAAGCGTTATATGTATATATATATATATATATATATATATATATATATATATATATATATATATATATATGTTCTCTGTGTGTGTGTGTCTGTGTGACTGGGGAAATATTTCTTCGTTTCTAGGGCATAAACTTGAGATTGAGAAGGCGAGGTATGCATGTATAAAGCGAAATCTGGGCTTTTTTTCGGAATCCGAATCTGTTTAATAAAGTGTACATGTTAGTATGTGCAGCAGTTACATTTCCATTACTTATATTTTTATAAGGATTGACAGAAAGAATTAGAGTTCAACAAACGACAAACCATTAGTTTCATTTTGAATTATGTAAATTCTGATTTGAATCAAATACGTCATTTTAAATCTAAATTACATTCAACCTTGTGATAAATTACTTACATTAGTATGTCATTCTATCAATGGACGATTAGAATCTCTGTCTCTGTCTCTCTTTCTCTCTCTCTCTCTCTCTCTCTCTGTATATATATATATATATATATATATATATATATATATATATATATATATATATATATATATGTATGAGACAGAGTGGAAAGTGCTATCCCTGGATGCTTGAGCTGATATACGGAGAAAAATAAATATCATACAGAGTTCCATTCTTAGTAGGAGACGAATTCAAAGTTTCGCATTTTTACTTGGCATATCTCAGAGGATCAGGGGATTGTTATTACGTAAATAGGATGATTGATAATGGCCTGTCAAAAATACAGGTTTGAAACATTGATACAGTATAACTATTCACAATTCGAAACCTTCGATATAAAAAATATAAATTTGCTGAAGATATAAATGGATAAGACAGTACGTACAGAGTTGTCGAAAATCCTCATTTTGAATCTTTCGAAGTAGTACCAAAGTTTGTGCTGTCCTTCCTCAACAAATTCAGCGTACCTATCCTCAGCTGCATACCCAAACGACTCAAGAGTTTTTCCATCTGGTCTGATCAGAACGGTTGTGGGAACTTTCGGTGATAAATGTTCTCCACCAATCCATTGACGAACGTATATCTTGGTTGGATTCTCTTTATATTCGTGTGTCATTGAACATGCCCAGCTAAAGTAGATGGTACCGAAGTCGATGGAAACCACCATAAGTGGTTTACCGATTTCCTGTCGACACAAGATGTATTGGATGAAAGAATTTATGTGTGTGTGTTAATATCTATATACTGCATGTATGTATGTATCTACTGTATCTATCTACCTTTCTTTATTTTTTCTTTCTGTCTGTCAGTCAGTCAGCCAATTGGTTAGTCTGTCTGTTTGGCTGCAGACCTATTTATCTACTTATCCATCTAGCTATATCAGTTTATAAATATATAGATAACTCTCATTCCAGTGTGTTTATGTTTATTACAGAATTAAGCATACCTACCTACTTATCTATCTTTTGTTTACATGCATGCATGGACGCTTCCATATATCTTTCATCATTTTCCGTCATTCCTTCCATCTATGCATACATAAATTCTTATATACCTCCGTTCTCACACTCGCTCACTGACTGAGTGTCGCACCTACTCAGTCTGTGTTTGCTAATTGTTGTACACGAATTTCAATCAGACAACTTAAATATATCCTTATAAGTTAGTGCATATACATTACTGCATTAATCGGTTGATATCGATCGATACTACACTACCTTCAGGATAGAATACGAATTATGAAATGAATAAATACACTGAGATTAACGATCGTAAAACCATAACTCTTCCTATGCAGTTTAGTATATGACAGCCTTAAAAAAAACAACGATTTTAGGGGCTGATCCGGAAGGAAGGGGGGGGGGAGGTAATCCGTGACGACTCTCTCTCCCTCACCCCTTTTAAAAATGAGCGTGAGCAACTAGAACATTTCCTAGAGTAAGTTTTCTTTACAGTCAGATGGCTAAAACTATACCCCAGAAACGCTTAAAATGCAGGAGCATCCAGGGGCTGTGCCTCCTAGACCCTCCACTAGGGGATCCGTCCCACAGACCTCTCGGCTATTTGTTCAGCCCTCTACCCCACCCTAACGATGCTAAACGATATTTCTGAATGCGCCACTGGCTAAAGATACGTACACGTCCATAAAATGAGCATTTATTTCTCTCTCTCTCTCTCTCTCTCTCTCTCTCTCTCTCTCTCTCACACACACACATACACACACGCGCGCGTTTTCCCTGCCCTTGTGTTCCGTATATTTTATGGATCTTAATATAGTACTTACCATGTTTGACGGTTAACTGTCATGCAGTCATTCCCTCGAAAAACAGAGATCTCGATACGTTTTGCCTGTTTAAACTGTGCACTTTGTTGGTACATATGTGTGTATCAGTACAGAGCATCTATTTACTGCCGATAAGGAACGAGAAAATTTTAAACTCGGCAGTCGCGATAACTGGTGCAGATTATGTAAGACCGGTTCTCGTTCTTCACGATTGACTTTGTGGCACAATATGTATAACTTAAAATCCGTTTCTTCCAGTAAAAGTTATATTTATAAATTCCTCAAATTTAGCACGAGAGTTGATGTAGAGTGACATTGTCTAAACGTACCAACTGCATTACCTTCCTTGACTTCAGGTGTGTTCACTATTAGTAGTATAGACATAGACATGTACCTGTCTGTCAAGTACTCCATTATGGTGTCTAACGAGAATTTAACATCAGGATGCCATCTTTGAAGTATGACTCCATGGCGTCAAGGGGAATTCCATATTAAAATGTAGATTTAACATACACTTTGACTGACCAATACCCAGTGATCTACTATCGAATACGCCCTTTTGAGTGACCAGCGCCACATTTAACAAACGAAATGGGTAGGAATATATATACACATTATACCATTAACACGCCGTTTGTAGTGACCAATACACACTCATCTAATGACCACACAGGGTAGAATGTTAAAAAAGGATGTACAATAGAATTTAAGTCCCTTATAAACAAAACTAACTTCTCTATCCCCCTATAAGTTTCCTATTATCCCGTTATGAAGAAAGTTAAACCCCTTGCCGCCTATAATTTCCCTATCGTCCCCTTTTTAAAAACACTACCGACCCCTACTACCCTTTTAATTATTATATCCCAACCAATGAAGTGCAAAGAGAGAATAAGGGGTAGCTGGAAAGTAGAAGAAACACAAACTCAAGAACGGGCATTAGCTTACTTTTACAATCCAGACACAAACATACCCATTGTTATAAATCCTTTATTAAACCAAGTGGTGTTTATAATTTTTGTAATGCTGCTTTTCGTTTTTTTTTACGTCCTAGATTTCAATTCTTTCACTAAAGGTGACTACCCATTGTCGCTCAATAAACATATTGGCAGCAAGTTTTGTTGCAAACATTTTCAGTGTCAAGTGAGGCAAATGTGGTTTTTCAGTTTGTTAGATTTTTTCTCTAACCTTCATTTAGTACACTGAATGACCTTATCCAATGTTAGTTCAATTTAATGCTGATATTGTTTATCGTACGATGAATAAAATGTGACCTATGCATGGAGGCAATAGAGTTAAATTTGCCACATTGTCAAACTAAGTCAGAACCTTGGCGTTAAGCTAAGTTTTCTTATAAGGTTGTGACATCGAAATTATGCATCTTACATATTAAACAGAATGGAAAGAAGAACAGACACTCACGAAAGGACAGGCATTGGCTTACTTTAACAATCCAGAAACAAACATATCCGACACTGGCAGATAAAGCCAATGTGATGAATGCAAATGTGGCCTATCACTCCTATGAAAAAGGTAGTTTAGTCGAATCAAACTGAGCAAGCTGCTTCCGGCTTTGTTATCATCACCTTGTTAAATCAATTACACATTACTGCTAATATAAACCTTTTTTTATCCATCAGGCACCATATATATTTTTCCGTTATTTTGTTTCCACACTGATGACGGAATATTAAGAAAGATGAGTTTACACAAGGTAATTATTTCTTATTCTATATCATTGTAATACTTAAAAATATATCTTTTTACATTATTGTTACTTTTTTGTTTTCTGTTTACATTCTATGATTGTATCTGTACAAGAGTGCATAATACCTGTCACTTCGTATCCATTTTTATTCCCGTATATATTATAGTAAATTGTCCTAATTTAACTTGAACTTATCAGATTAATTTACAATTATTAAATATAATTTACATAGAGTATATTTTTATAACATCCCCCTTGGTAGGCATAGTATAGTCAAACTGAATCTGACACTATTTTTAACCATGATAACACTGGTACATTATGAAGTATCATTATCTATTTTTTATCAGCCTTTGCTTTTAATTTGCACATCTACGTATAACTTAAAAAAAGTATTAAAATTCATCCGATACCATGTAAGATACAGATCTGAAACTTACGGAAGTACAATAAATTACATTTACTGACATTCTCAGAAAAAGATAACCGAATGTTTGTATTTTTAAAGAGCTTGGAATGTATTCAGCAATGTGTTCAGAGAACAAATATGCCAATGCCAATATGGTAAATTTAAAACAAAAAGAAAATATTTAACGTTAAAAATTTAGGTCAGTTGTGGACCATAGTCCAGAAGTTTCAATGAAACAAAAGGTGTACATTTAAATTGACATAAATCTTTTAAGTATATAATCATAATAAAGTTTTGTGCCGACGGAAAAGTTTTTATGCAAAGATAATCTTCCAAGTGAAGAGGCCATTACTTAGTCACATTTTCATATACAATCTTAAAATAAAACTTGATTTGGTTCTCCTTGATGCTAAACGCACACCAACATTTGATTGCAATCACAAAGTTCTTTGCAAATTAGCTAAAATTGAATGTATTTTGCATGGAACGGATATGGACAACACTATGTGCTCCCTCCGTAGGATATTGCAGTACAGTGGCGCAAATACATTATCGGTCTTCAAGTTTACTGGAAGAAAAATGAAAGATCATATGTGCATTAGACATTAAATGTATAGTATTTTATATCTATGGTATCTGGTTAACCCCTGTTTTAAACCATATTTACACTTTTCTCAACATAATCTGTTTAAGTATTAATAAAACTAGTTGGTGTGCATACATTGTGATTGCATGACAGTGTCATATACAAATTTATTAGCAATAAAATCAAAATACTGTCAAAGAATGCATGTTTCACGAAGTGTACCGTAGTGTAGGAAGAATAAGTACTCGCGAAATATTTCATAGGAAGTCTCTTAAAAGAATTATTTACATCATGAGATTCGTTACAAAAATTACTTCTGAACTTTGCAAATGTTCTGAGTTAACATCAATATTACATTATTACTTTGCTCATAAATATGATAGTCATTTTGTAAGAACATCGTAGAAACTGTGCAAAACATTGTTTTACAAACAGAAAGTAAATAATGTGACGAAACAATTCTAAATTTAACAGTTGCTTATGGTCATTTGAATTGTACATACCTTGAAGAAAACATCTTTTGTCAGAATTTAAAGTTGAAGAAGATATTCCAATCCCCTATAGAGAAGGTATTTATCAGTTTTCGGCAACAGAGTTGAATAAGATTTGTCTTTTGGAGCACAATTTTAGTCGCAGAGATCAAGAAAATTAAAATACATACAAAAATGAAGCAAAACCAATACATGTCGGTTATATGACGAAATAAAATTTCCTCATGGACTAAACAATGCAGTTGTGACTGAGTCAAGCAAAGTAATTTCCTAACGCAAGCAGAGAAAGTCGGTGGCAGAAAGAATGGATGGAGTGCAGATTTTCATATGCCAGTAATAGAGGCTGCAGTGTTGACAAAAGTAGAACTCTACTACCCTGGCCACATAAAACTGGTACCTTATGTTGAATGTTTCCCCTATTATAAGCACCAAACTGGTATTCATGTCTTGGCGGAATTTATCGGGTATTTTTTTTATTTTGTTACGGACGTCGCAGGCCTACTGAGGTATATTTTGTTTAGTGACCATAATGCCTTCTCTCCGAATAATAATTTTGTTCATGCTGGTGGCCTTGATAAATACAGGCATGGAACATCTTTCAGTAGATTTCATGTTAAAGATGACATCATGTTGGGTAAGCTTCAAGAGCATATTTGTCTTTGAAAGCAAAATATTAGACATGTCTCAGCTGCACCAGAGAAAGAAAGTGTATGCGCTGCATGTCAGAGCACGCGTTCACACAAACCTCTTCACTGGAAACATACAGTTTGTGAGACGAGTGGCATTTGGATATACCTTTACTAGTGCAAATTGTTATGGAAGGTTTCATTAACTGCAAAAGCCTCTAGAAGACAAAGGATCCAGTTAAATTATTGAAAACAGCCTCCATATATAGTCCAATTACCCAAAATGAAATCCACGGTGGAAAAATACCATATGATTGAACTGCAACATTAATTTCGATTTGTTTAATAACTTTTAGCTTATTTCCCGATGTTGAAATTTGGGAGAGGCGACGACTTGTCCTAGCAAGTGTATAATATTCACTTTTAAAGGAAAAACGTTTCATGACTAAGCTTTTGCAATATTGTCTATAGTTTACCGGAAAAGACAAATATGTCCATTTAGCAAAATCTTTTTGTCAGAGAGAGAGAGAGAGAGAGAGAGAGAGAGAGAAAGAAAGAGAGAGTCGCCGTTGTTTATAGACCTCGTCAATGCACAAAGTGATAAAAACACTCAAAATTAAATCAATTCGGGTTGACAAAAGCTGATAGCTAATCTCTTTTTTAAAGATTAAGATGATGGAGTGGGGGTGGAGAGGGCTGCTTGTGATTAGTATTAATGAAGAATCGTTTCTTAAACAAAAAACGAAGCAATTGCTGTTTATTCGGTTTCAAACAAAATATCCTCGATAAGTGACAAATTAAAGGGCCGCACACAATTTAGACCTATGTATGTTTGATTGAGAAATCTATGGAAATGTGCGTTGTATGTATGTAACCTAGTGTCTGTGTGTGTGTGTGTGTGTGTGAGAGAGAGAGAGAGAGAGAGAGAGAGAGAGAGAGAGAGAGAGAGAGAGAGAGAAAGAGAGAGAGAGAGGCTGACCACTAGAAGATATCATGACTTTGACTTACTTTTTAAACATCTGGTCTAGAACTCATCAAGTCAAATTTGTTTGTTGTTGTTTATTTTTTTCATTCACAACATTATTTTATATACATGATATGATCACGTTGCCCTCGTTGTTGATGTAAACCAACATTACGTCAATTCAGCTTGCAAATATTTTATAGAGATTAAATTACAATGCGAATGTGGGAAAAAGCAGTGCCAGTGGGCGGGGCTAAATTTTTTGTTTCTTCATACAGGTATAAGCCCAAAATATTCAAAAGGGTCTGGCCAATCAGAAAATAATGACGAAAGAAAAATTAAATTTTCTCAGGATAATTTGAAAAGTCAAAATCCTCTATTATCGCAAACAATTCCTCGCACACATCATTTGTTTTGATTTCGTAGCATAACAAGTCCATGTCAGTAAGCAGCAGCTTGGCTTGGCAGCCATACTAGTATTTCTTTTTGATTATGCCTTTGTGAAAATTGAACATGTGGTACTTTGACAGTTCAAGTACAGCAAAACCGACATAGATAGGCTTATTTAGTTTTACGTGAGTTTTATTTCAATGAATCACAACTAAGTTCTCATCAAATATATTCATGCTGACGAAAGCAGGATCAGCCACTAACTTGTCGTGTCTGGTATGTAATGATGTACATTGACAATTTCGACATGAACTAGACACCTGACGTTTTCCATGCACTTGTTAAATACATGGTTGTTCATGAGCTTGCAGAAATCTTTTTCAGATTTAATTTTGGTTCCATCTCTCTTTGCCGTGTTGAAATAAATGTAAGGTTCTAGCTAGGCTTCTTGTTTAAAGCTTAAAACTATGTGTACTTGAATCAGATTTAATCCTAACTCGAGGCACTGCTGCAGGTTTTTGTAATGGAGCACATAGCGATATTTGTCAAGAAGATTTGGAATTAGCTTTGTTACTTTGAAATTGCCAACACCCAGATTTTCTTTAAGATCGGCAGAATAAAAACTTGGTAAATAACTTTCAACGGTCATGTTCTCTGGTGCCAAGGGGTAATCATTATGTTTATCATGTAATTTAGCAGGTACTCGAGATCGACCTCAAGAACATAGCCGGTGTCATCATCGCTGCGAAATAATTTTTCAGTCAAATTGTCTGGGGTCATCCACTTGAACTCGCCAACAGGAAGCTTCTGTTTCATATCATGATCATAAAGATTATAGGATTAAAGACAAGTAATAATGTACTTCGTTTCTTTTTCTGGATCATATCCAGGTAGGTATTTGAAGTTGAATTACCATATGGTGTAAGGGATTGAAACAGTTCGATGCGTTGTTTTGGCAATAAACGCAAGAGAAAAAGATGTGTTGTGTTCTTGCTACAAGTCCATATCTACTAAAAGGTGATACAAATATAGTCTTTCTAAATAAGAGTTGATCAAGTAAGCTGCAATCTGTCCTAAGTCGACCATGAAGAGTTTGAACGTTTCTTCTACCCCAAGACAAGTGTCTGGGGACTTGAGAGTAACAAGTAGTGAATGCGCCTTTGAAGGTGTTAAAGGAAGCTGCTTTGACGAGTATGAATAGACAATGTGTTCCATGCTCGAATGACTGAAGAAAGAAAGAGTTGTTTTAAAGACTTCTTGTACCTTGTATTGCTTGGAAGTTGTTTACATTATGTAAGTTTTGACGTGTAATATCACAAACAGATGGCGGAATCAGAGATGTGAAATGGGAAGGGTTTGAACCTGTTATTTTGTATATCGAACAGTTGTCTTGAAGATATGGAATAGAATGTATACTGTGAGGTCTGATGCAAATCTTAACGGCTGGCCACCGGTCTTCAGAAAATATAGTGCCAGATCTCAGCTTTTGTGCTCATTTGTCAATATGTAGTTGTTTGGCTTCTAGAATCATGGGGAGCGAAATGTGGTCCTTTGAGAGGGTATGTTAGATAAAATAACGTTCGCAAAATCTACTATAACTGTGTTGGAACTGTTCGTGTATTGATTCACATACCTTATCTATTCCCCGCATATTCCTTTTCTAAAATCTAAGTTGAATGTGCAATATTTCCTTCGCGAAAATTGTGTGTGTGTGTGTGGGGGGGGGGGGGGGGGGGGGTTGGAGATTGTTGCATCTGGTTTTTCAAACAGAGATCAAGTTAGTTTTTAGTCAAGCTGACGCTTGGATAGCAAAGTCACTTGCTTTGTCAGTTAATCACATCGCACGAATAATATGGCAATATTCAAACTGAGTCAAAGCTCTAACCGAGTCAATGATCGTTTTTGGAATGGATTCTTATCAGAATTTATTTTTTAAAACTCACTCTGTAAAGTTTATCAAAATAATAAATCCTCTTCATATGCTGAGCAATATAATGGTGGAATTATACAGACATAGAACACTGGCAAGTATTTTCAGTTCCAAAATCTGATTGACATTTAATTCAAATTAGCCGGTGTACAATCTGAAAATGTGAATGGATGCAGTTGTACTTATTAGGGTAAGTTGAATGGATGCATTTCTCTGTTCATTGAGCATATCAATAAAAATTTACTAAAATATCTTATACTGTTTCTGTATTAAAGAATAGATGAATGATGCACATATTCTCACATGTACAAATATAATTAAAGTATTTCTTATTGACTAAATTGTATTCTGTTTGAAATGTGCACCTCTCTGATGTTTCTGACTCGGCTTGAAACAAATCAGATGAATTTCCTGATCCAAATTATATCAATATACAGAAAACGACATTTCACTGCAAACAAGTAAAGCATGGCGCATTCATAATATCACAACACTGGCAGGCTACTGACAGTTGTTCCCACGGCCTATAAACTCAATAGTCTGTTTGAAAATATACATTGACTGACTCAAGATATTTAATTGGATACTTTTGACTCACGTTTCTGCAGACCCAGAATAGTGAAAATTATAGCACTAAAACAAATTTAATCCTCCTCAATTGTATCATTCAACATTATATACCTAAATGAGTCTTTGCCAAGAACATTAATCAGTTATGGTTATTGTTTCAAACGGACAAGATCTTTGCTATACTAAGCGATGACTCTTATCATCAGGCAGTGTCTAGATACTTTGATTTTGTAATACATTACTTGTTCTATGTATTTAGCCGTTGGCTGGAGATGGAAAGAGTTGACCCCACCCCAACCCTCCCTCTCCTCACTCCCCATCCCCCTCCCAAAAAGCGCAAACCCAGAAAAACAAACATATGATGATGAATAATATCTAGTAGATGGCATTGTATAATTGTAGCCTTGAATGAGAGCGGGAGCATCTATTCCACACCTTGTGCACTAACCCAAACTAAAATAACTATGAATATGTATCAGATACGCATGTTATCACAAAAGAGTTAGATAATTTATGATGTAATATTACATTAAACCATTCTAAAATATATTCAGTTACTGAAATGAGAAAAAGGGAATCGTGGACAGTGGACGAAATAGCCTATTGGGGAAAAGGGTCAGTCCGTCTACGTATCTAACCGATTATTATTTTATCGTTGAGAGCAAATTTTCAAATATTTCTTAAAAAAGAAAACTTAATCGTTCTTTTCTGGATTCATTGATCAAAAATATAAGTAACAGACAGAAAAAGTTTGATGTGCATTGGACGAGGAGTTAAAATTCTTGTTTACTGACAAGCTTTGCAATGTTTAAAGATTTGCGACATGGCCTTCATAATGAAGGCAGTGTTTACAACGTACTTAAATGATTCTATATAGCCTTGGTGTACCTTCTAAACCTTAATTTTAAGCTGTTATTTCGTCGGTGTTCATCAACTTAAATTCATTTGAATTTCGACACTTCCCTAGGAATGTAATATGTTGTATAGTGTTTGAATTTCCCTAGGAATGTAATATGTTGTAAAGTGTTTCTAACGATGTCCCAAAAGTAGGCTTATGATATCCCAATTATTTAATCACAAACTACGTAATTGGTGAAACTTTACAAGTAAACCGCAGAACAGCTAATTTTATATGCAGAACGACTCACAGAAAATTCATGTATATATAATAGTGCTGTTCTGATTAATCTAGTTACTCGAGCATCACTCGTTCAACCAGTTTGATTGGTTAATCGAGTACGACTTTTCATGATCGAGTTTCCTTACGGTACCAATAAATTTATTTAATTATTATTACTATTGAGTTGGAATAACCCCAAAATATATAAATTTAATTATACAATTATAGAAATGGTAGTATAGACTATGCTAAATTAATGACAATAAGAAAAGTATCATGTTTGATTCATGCTTTTCATCCATTTGTGAAATATAATTTAGCCGTGATATAAGCGACCCCTTTAAAAATGTCCAGCAAAAGTGAAGGTGAACTTTTCGACTTTCCTGGAAAGAAGAAACGATCGAAAGTGTGGGCCTACTTTGGGTTCCAGAAAAGGGAGATGGTCTGGCAAATAAAGACAATCTAAACCTGACAAAAGTGAATTGCAAGTTGTGCAAAAAAGAATACACGTTCAATGGTTAGTAAAAGACACGTGTACACGATCTCGAACGAAAGCGTTTTTGTTTTAATTTTACGATCTTTTCTTGGCGAGTCTTGCCATATTATTTATAAAAAAAGAACAACATATAGATAAATAAATACCGTCTTGTATTATAATATAGGCCTAAAGGGTAAATCACACCGCATTTACTTACATTTTTATAAAAACGTTCCGTAAACAATGTCAAAATAAAACATAAAAATTAGATTAAAGTGGATGTTTTGACATGTTTTATGGTTTCAGATGGGATGCAGATAAATTGCATTATTAACCATGCACATTTACGTTTACCTTATGTCTTTTGTTTTAATAAATACAAAAAAAAACATATTTATATTTGGTTTAATTTCAGGAAATACAAGAGCTTTGAACTACCATTTGGACAATTAGCACAAAACCTGCAGCTTACTACACCTGGTCCGAATCAATCTAAACCGCAGAAACACCCTACATTGTTGCAGTGGGTTCCAGGTCGTGAGACGACTGTCACAACACTACGCCCTCTTTCAAGACAGAAAAAGACTGAAATTGACAATAAACTAGTGTCTTTAATAATTGAAAGCCTAATACCGTTCAGTGTGTTGGAACAAAATGCTTTCATATCCTTTGTCAAAGAAATTGATACTAGGTATGATCCACCTGGAAGAAAATTACTTATGACTTTAGTTCACAAGTTGTACCAAGATGTGAGAGGCAGGCTAGAGACAGATTTACAACATATACCACATGTTGCAATCACACATGATGCATGGAGTTCAATCAACACACAAAGTTATGACACTATGACTGTACATTACATTTCCAATGACTGGGAATTAAAATCAGCTGTACTAAGGACTGAGCTTTTCCCAGAATCTCACACAAGTGAAAACATTGCAGACAATCTTAGGCAAACTGTCGAAACCTGGAAGCTACCTGAATTGATAGCCGTCACAGATAATGCTGCGAACGAACAAAAAGCATTTGACATTTTGGGACGGAATCGTCGAGGTTGCTATGGTCACATAATAAATTTGGTTGTAAAAGCAGGGTTGTCAGTGCCGAAGGTAGCTAAACTTGTAGCAAAGGGCAGATTTGTTGTGACCTATTTTCATTAAAGTCCACTGGCTACTGGTGTTCTTCTACAGAAGCAACAGCTTTTACTTTCCGAGGAAGCTCAAGGACACAAACTTATCCAGGATGTTGCCAGCAGGTGGAACAGCACACTCGACATGCTTCAGCGGCTTTCTGAACAAACCCTAGCACTACACGCAGCGGTACACGATTATATCCTTAGAAAAAAGGGTGTTGATCTTCGTTCAAAATTGTACACATATGATGAACAAGTGTTAGTTGATGCTGTTGTAATTGTGCTGGAGCCATTCAAAGTGGCCACTCAAAAGCTGTCGGCGGAGAAGACACATACACAACACCTGGTTCTTCCAATCTTGAAAAAATTAGAAATTGCATTGACAGAGAATGAAAATGACAAGAGTGCTATTTGTAAACTTAAAAGGGAAATGAGAAGTCAAGTGGAACATAGAACATTAGATGTTGATATTGGACTTTTAGCTTGCCTCCTTAGCCCATCAACTAAACAATTGATGTTTGTTAATAATGATGATCGTCAAAAGGCAAAGTCATTATTGTCGTACGAAATTTCTACGAAGCACATGGTAACTGCTGTTAAACAAGAAACATAACTAGATGTTGTGCAGGTGCCAGACCAAGAGCCTCCTCTTCCAGATGTGCCAGAGCTTACACTTACAGACATCCCTAATTCCAACAATGAACAACCATCAAAGTCTGAAAATCCAGATTCATTAATACCATCCAATTCCAAAAATATTAAAGTCGATAGTGATACTTCTGATGCATGGCTAGATGATATAATCCTCTGTGCGGAATCCAGTTTCACAAGTGCAACTTGCTTAGCAAGAATTGGACAGGTATGTGACTGAGCAATCTTGTGATGCTGATCCACTCCAGTGGTGGAAACAAAATTAAATCTACTATATAAGAAATTCAAAAGTTGCCAAAAAGTTCATTGCAGTGCCAGCATCGGAGAGGATTTTCAGCCCAGCAAGCAATCTTATAAATAAAAACGGTCTCAGTTCAAACCAGAAAATGTGGATGTGATGGTGTTTCTCCATAAGAATATGAAGTCGTACAGTCTTGCTCCGAATGTTGATTGAATGACTCAGTTGTACCTACATGTATTATCTTAGTCAGCATGTTGAAGATTCTTCAGTTCAATGTTGAAAATTCCAGAATTTCTAGTTATAAAAGACTACTGTTAAAGTTAATTAAGTTCATCATCTAATTATAATCATGATTAAGTGGTTCTAGTCATGTATCTACTATCTAGTCATTACATCATTTACATGACAAGTGATTTTACCTGTTCACCTGTTCTTAAGTTCTTGTTATGAACAAATAAACACAATTGTGATAATTTGTTTTTTTATTAACCTGTTCTTGTTATAAACAAACGAACACAATTTTGATAATTTATTATTTTTCTTTAAAGAAATATAGCAAACAAATATCCTAAATAATTAAGTCCCATTACAAAAACTTTGATTATATACCAGTTAGACCCTAGCTAAAATTGATGCACTACTTTGATCATTTCTGTCATGAAGTGCCATATTTAATCTATCAATAATCGATCATCGATCGGTTGGTGTAACCAATGATCGATCGTGAAATTTAAACCTATTCCCGACACTAATATATAATGTTTTATGTAACGACATTAAAGTGGATTCAATGATGAGTCAAGAAGAAAAGTTGGAAGAATATCTGAAAGAAGCATGGACCCTCATCTCAGAAGAGAAGATTTTGAGAAAGTGGTATAAAGACTTGCGTGACCATTCCTTACCTCTATTGACTTCTCTGGAGACAAAACGCATCAAAACTCTCTTGCAACATAATATAGAGACTACCCGTATATCGACTTAAATTTATAACAGAACTGCAGTCTTTTACAATCATGCCTCAATTTAATTGTTTTCTTATTTCCTACTTTTATCTTCCTTGAATTTTGATTCAGTGCATATCATTTCCTTTTCATGGCACGCTGTATAATAAATATTTTTCACATACTCCAAAACACGTTCAGTTTGATATACAGCACGTAGCTCGGAATAATATGTAATACTACCAAATATAATTATTCACACTGAAAATGTGTAAGCAATTGTGTTTCCTTCATGAATAATAAATTAATAAGTACTAAATAGTGAAAATCTAAAGTGGATTCAATCCAAAAATTACTGAAAAAGTCTACGACTACTGTCGATTTTTGGTATGTATGAACTTATTTGGCTTCAACTTTCATTTCAGTTCCTCTAAAAATAATACTCATTTTTGATTGTCTATTCTTCAAAGGTACATATCTATCTAGATCTGAAGATTGTCATGCATGCAAGCTTTCTACACCCAACATATGTGATATATGTTAGCGATGCTTCACTCGAAACGTATATTGGACAATAAAGCGTATCTTAATCTTCTTGAAAGACGAAAGACAGACTCAAGATGATACACACGATTCCTCCCGCATCAAAACTCATATATTTGGACCCCTTCGGAAAGATCTTGAAGGTGTACTGCAAACCACTGATGGAGAGTGTCTTCACTGGAAGATAGTTACACAGCAGGGATGCAGCTTCTGGTTCCAAAGCTATAAGCAGTTATTAGTTTATGATACCAGCCTTTAGATAGAAAAGAAGAAAAAAAAACCACAATGAAATCTTCAAATTCAAACTTAACCTGAAAAGATATGCAAGAACATCAGATGAATAGTCCCCTGCAATGGTGGTTTGCAAGGACCTTTAATGTGGTTTACATATATTGATGGAAGTTTATCAAACTTTATACTTTATTTCAGACGCGTTGGGTCGATTACCTTTAATTTGTAGTATAACATAAAATATGATGTAGATTGTTGTGACCTTCCGCCACCTTTTTGAAAGGGTGGCATCTGTGTTCCTAGTCCAACAAGATTATTGAAATGTTGACGATTGCGTTAGAAAACATAGCTTTTACTCTCGCAAATCTTGACTAAAAACAATGGCGATGTATTTTATAATTGGAGTAAAGCGCTCAAATTATACTTGAGAAAATTAACACGATAAATTAACAACTTGTTTTGTGACCCACCTGCGTTATAAGATAGCGAGATATGGATATTATGTTTCAGTGGTGACGGCGGCGGCGTGAACGATGTTCAGCTTTTGTGCTAAGATTGTGATTTGAAGTGTTTGAAAGTTATATTAAATATCACATTACGCTGTAAAGACGAATGTGTTGCGGAACTATTTACATGTGCGCGGTCGACATACTGATCTATTTTATTTTAAGACGACGAAGGGTGACTGATCAGCAAGCTTAGCAGATCAATAAGGTTTCGTTTAGTTTTGGCGTTTTACAGCTCAGCACTACTTTGAAGGTTATATCGTGCTTTTGCTAGATAAGTAAAATGTCTTGCCTAATTTCACACCACGGTAGCCGATCCGTTCTGATCTGATGGTTTAACACAGGCATAAACAGACTGAAAAAATCGATCTTAGTACATGAAACAGTTTTACAAAACTGACGCGATACAAATCCCCACTCGTTTGCTTATAAGTACTATTGCCGTTGGAGGAAGCGCGGGTTTACGCAAGTTTTGAGACCTGAAACTACGATGAATGTAGATTGGATTAGTAATAAAATGCCCCTCATAATGACATGAATATTATGTACTTGTGAATACTGCAAAAAATAGCAACTTTCAATTTATCCAAAATGACAGAGTTGTAGAATATTGTTTATAAACATACATGTACTTTTCCGGCAAAAAGTTCTAAAGAAAAAAAAACAAACAGATTTGATAAGTAACTTTAATTTGGATGTTGTCAAAGTATGTTTGGAGCGATTGGCGACGATCATCTTGGTAAACTTTAGTCGCTAAATAGAGAAGTTGTCTTCGAAAATTGGTGTCATTCCTTTAGCGGCAAAGTTTGATATTGTCAAAGGCTCAAGTTTTTAAAGATGGTGAAGTGAACCGAGGTATCCCGTAAAATATACATGCCTGAGTAATACCAGGTTTAACATATCATATTCAATCGCAGTATTTGTCTCCACTTCACATAATATAGCAATTTCTCTTGTCAAAAAATTAAAAAGAGAATGTTTGAATTCCAACGCCTTAATATTACACCATTCTATAGACATTAAAGGATGCAGACAGGCAAAATCCCCATGTGTGAAATTATATCAGACATTTTAGCAAAGCTCATATAATGTAGTAACTCCTCCCGAGAAAGAAGGGACTATTTTTTTCTCTGGTGACTGGACTCATGTTAGATTTGTTCTCCTGTTTTGGGGATATAACATTTTTTGGCAAAGTTGAGTGACTGGAAATAATTCTTAAGGGAGTAGGTAACCGGCTGGAAATTAATATGAATTGTGAATTATGACATTTATTACATTATTTCTTAAATATCAATAACACTATGGATATCTTACCGCTCCAGCCGCGTGCCTCGTGAACTTCTTGGCGGCCTCGTTTAAAATCGGGGGCACTGTCAATACCCAACATATGTCGCAGTCTTTGATTCGTTCTTGGATCTTGCTTTTGTACTGATTCAGAAAATCAATCCTCATAGAGTCTATGGGACGAGAAAATACTGTCATGGAGGGAAGAGTCTTGCCAGTTAGGTCCTCTAGCATCGTACCACGTGATCAGTCCTATGTTCAATAAACAAAGATTTGAATGTTTTATTGATCGTTACACCAACAATGTGTAATGCGTTTTATACAATACTCTCTACATTACTCTGTCACACAGCCATTACCTTCTTTGAAACTTTGTATGCCCGTTTGAATTCCATATTGTAATTGTTGAATAATGACAAGGTTATAAGAGGGCATGTGGAAGGTGCTATAAAACTATTATGTTTATGACAAACATTTAAATTCATTTCACCTGATTTGTAATATTTAAAAAAATTGTATTTCTCATTTTGAGAGTTTGTTATCACCTATGTACAGTGTAGAAATGTCTTCATTCAGCTCATCACCCAACAGCTTAAAAGCACTCAAGCATCAAATCTCGTTCACTAACATATGGCAATAGTGTGCACTTGTTGCATATCACTAATATAAGACGTGGTTTCATTTGCACTCAGGGGATCATATGGCAAAACTATTCTATAGTACATGCTTTATTAGTCCAGTCTTATGATATAGACCGGTCGAATATTGGAGAGTTATGGATATCGACCGGATCATGTCAGAATGTCATGATATAACGTTTTGATAACTGAAAAATGATTCAATAACACCACCACCACCACCAACCAAAAAAAAAAAAAAAAAAAAAGGTAGTTATATAAAGACATAAAAGACAAGAGTTAAGTAAGTAATGCTTAAATATATACGACATAAGCACACCAAATTTAGCTACCTTTCTGCGAGGATCTTTTGGAATAGCATCAACAAACTTGGCAATACTTTTTTCTCCGACTCTATGTGTCCTACATACACATACAGACTTTGCAAAAAGACTTTCAGACCACATTAGTATGCCATTTTTTGCAAATGACGAACAGATCATTTTAAAAACAGAAACATGTCATTCTTGGTCTTTTTTCGTTGCTTTATTACATTCTAGGTAGTTAAGTATATGTGCAAAGACATTATTATGAGGGACATCTATTTTGGGAGGGAAATTTTCCCATATCCCTAATTCTGTCACCACTAAATAGACGTATATAACTAATGAGACCACAGTAATTGTCTACCGTTCCAATTCGCACGTTTTTTAAAAATTATATTGATGCTAAACATCTCAACATTTCGTTCTCAGAATGAGATTTTCGACTGACTTTCTTATTGCTTGGCTGGTAACAATGAATTTGTTTTACAGGATATTTAGCAAGCATCAGGGCGTATTGTTTTATATTTTCCAGTTATTAGTCTTGCTTTATATCTGTTAAAACTTAAAAGTATTTTTTACATCCATGCTACTATTCCAAAATTACCTCTGACAAAGACATTGAAGTATTATAAGGATAATAATCTAAAATCTCAAACTTGAGCAGAAATATTTTGAAACTGGAGCTAGATATTACAAATTTCAATGAGTATAGCATTCTGTCAGTCGACGTTTGGCGGTTTGTATTCTGTCTCTTTCTTATCTCTGTCTCTGTCATTATATATATATATATATATATATATATATATATATATATATATATATATATATATATATATATATATATATATATATATATATATATCTGTGTGTGTGTGTGTACAAATAGACACCAGACAGAAAGGAGAGTGCTATCCCTGGATCCTGCATGATGATACGATGATGCGTGATAATATAGATAATACAAAGTGAAATTATATATTGCGGATGAATATTATCATACAGTAAAAAGAATTTTTAATTCTTTCCCTACTGAAATTCTAACTCAGGTCTGCGGGTTACGGCATCAATCACCATGCCTACACGCACCACGCTCCCTTGACCATGCGCGCATCCTCCAAAAAGGATTTATAGGGTCGCTGGGATAATTATTCATGCGCAGCAGACACATCCGCTTGACGACCCAGCAATTAATTCCCATATAATACAGTCACTCCGGATTCTTATGACAGAAATCAAGGCGTAGAAATTAATATCGATAGGTGAAAATATACATCACACCGAGCGGAAAGTGCTATACCTGGATCCTACATGAGGATGCGTGATAATATAGAGTTAAATTTTATATTGGGAAATAATATTATCAAGTGTGTGTGCGTTTTCAGTCAAGTGGAAATTCAGTAATATGTTCATACTTTATTCATAACGAGTTTTCACATCGTCGTCATGCATGCTCTCCAGGTGCATTATAATTTCAAAGTATTACTGTGAAAGTATAACGTACCTACCTGAAAAGCATCCATGACGATGACGACGATACGAAAGGGCTTAAAGGTGAGGAATACAGTAGTACAGCAGGCGTATATTACTGATTTCCTGTTGAATTAACAAATTATATATATATATATATATATATATATATATATATATATATATATATATATGAGTGTGCGTGTGTGTGTTAAAATGTATCTATTTACCATTCCAAATATTCTATGTCAAAACTATAAATTGACTAAATAAGTAAAAATGAAACCTGTATAATATAGTACGTACACAATGTTTCGAACATTTTCATCTTTAGTCTTTTAAAGTTGTACCAATGTTTGTGCTGTTCTTCCCGGACAAATTATACGTGCCTATCCTCGGCTGAATACCCAAATGCCTCATGAGTTTTTCCATCTCGTCTGATCGAAACGGATTTCAGAGCTTTAGGTGAGAAATGATTCCTACCAATCCATTGGCGGACATATATCTTTGTGGGATTTTCCTCATATTAGTGTCTCGTTGGACATGCCCAGCTGGAGTAGGTAGTACCCAAGTCGATGGAAACCACTATAAGTGCTTTGTCGATTGCCTGTTGAAGCAATATATCAGCAGAAAGAATTATGTTATGCGTGTTAATATGTTTCAATCAAGCAATCAATTAATTGATTTATTTATCTCTGTCCGTCTCTCGGTGTGTTTGTTTGTCTGGCTACAGAACTATTTGACTTCTTATACATCTATCTATATCTGTTTCTAAATATATAACTAGCATTCCATTTATGTAAATATATATTTACATTTATTAGAGACTTACACATGGCTACCTAACTTAATGCTTGCATGTATGCATGAATGCTTCCATCCATCTTCCATTATTTTCCGTCCATTCCTGCATATATACAGCATAAAAACGCATATGCATGCATTCCTACACTCTCTCACTCATTTACTTTCTTACTTTCTCTCTTCCTCTGTGGTCGATTATTTATTATTTAGTTATGTATTTATTTACATCCAACATTGCAACAAATACCGCTGTCTTAAATTATGGTATTATTTGGACAGTTACAAAGTCATTTCTATTTTATGTTTGTTGGAAATACATGCACGTATTGCGGATATGTGTGATTCGGGTCATATTATATTTGTTTCTAAATGAATAGAGTAAAAGTGCTGTATACGCATGGCAATCAGGAGACTGATACATATCCTAACCTTTACATTTACATTGATAAGTTAGTGCACATACATAGCTGCATTCATATGTGATATCTACCGATACTACCCTGTCTCCAGTACAGACTACGAATTATGAAATGAATCAATAAATTAATAGTCTGAATGACAAGTTTGTGTTTCATTAAGACTAACGGGAACAAAACCTTAAATGCTTCTTGCTTATGTGCACTTTAGTCAATTATAGCATTTCGAAATTAACTGCTAATTAAGTTCACTCTCTTTCCCTCTCATACAGACACATACACACATTTTCCACTCTCAATATATTTCCGTATATCTTATGGATCTTTGTGTAGTGATTATCATCTTTGACGGTTAGCTATCATGCATATACTCTCTTAAAAAAAAACAACAAAAAAAAAAAAAACAAAAACAAAAAAACAACAGAAATATAAATTCGTTGTGTATTTAGCAAGCCGAAAAGTTTTAAAGTCGGTCATTGAGGTCGCATTATGTAAAGGTGACCGTCATTATTCACGACTGATCGATCTTTTTTGTGAAACATATATCTCCAGTAATGTTAAGAAATTAAACCGCGTTTGCTACATTCACCTTTGGACTCTGTGCGCAGGTCGTATACTTATATAGGGGTGGCGTACGGACGCCTATCTAAAATGAAAGTAGAGAGGAGCTACTTAAAATCAAATATGAAATGAATCTGCAGAAAGGAACTTTTAACGCATTTTGTGAAACAGTATGTATAGATTTTAAACTCTGTTTTCTTTCCGGTAAATGTTATTCCTGCGAAATTTCTGAAATTGAGCACAAGAACTGATGTAGAGTGACATTGTCTAAAATTATCCACTGTATTACCTTCTAACAATGTGTTCACTATTGTGTGACATAATGGCAAACCTTACGCACCATTCATTACTGTATACGTGTAGTGAGGGATACATTTTAAATAGGAAAAAACTATCTGCTGCATTCGGTTAGAACTTACAATCTGATTCACATACCTTCATAATAATTTTCATTTCTGCCTTCCGGACTAAATTAAGAGAGATTAAAGCTGCATATTGTCAAGATTAACGTGGCGAAAGATAATTTAAACAAATGTACTACATTATGTTAAATCAGGTTTGATATTACAGGGTTTCCCCATTTACTGTGTGAGTTTACTGCAGTTTATTCTGGAAGAGATATTGTCGAAAGAATATGTATTTGATGTGATTATTTTATTCTTTTCATTTGCGTATAAGGTTACAAAGTTCGCCAAGCAAACTACCAAATTGCGTTGATAGACTTAACTTTACATTCTTGTCCTAATGTTTCGATTTATTTTAATTTTGTTCTTTTTTTTTCTATACAGGTCTAGTGGCATTGGTCATTTCAGTATTTTAAAGGGGTAAGGTGTCTCAGAAATAAAGATATTTGTGACATTCTCCAGAGGCTATTGTAAAGTCTATGAGTTAAGTGAAAGATATTACGTTTCATTTCAAATGTATATCATATTTGTTAGCAAGGTCTGAGAGTCTGTTACTGATACAACAATAAAGTAAACTAAATTGAATATACATTAAAATATACATTTTTCCTATAATCTGCATGCTTATGACTTTATTTCAGAGCAAACAGTCTGAATTTAACCCTGTCAATCAACAAATGACCTATCTTATACTCCATACGAAATACGCCAAATACATCGGGACAACATAGAAATGATAACATCATTCTTTCAAGGCTGCTTTGGCGAACTTAATATAAAACTTACTATCATATCAGTAACGGCACTGCCCATAAAGAATGGCGAAGTTAAATTAACGATTATAGCTTGTGCTTTCAGCTGCAGGCAGTTGTCGCACATTTGTAGACGAATGAGATAATAAAATGCATGATCTCACACGAATATTATCTCAGTGTTGGTCCCAGTATAGTTGAAGCAGACATACCTACATCAATGTTTGCTTGGTGAAATATGAGCACACACTCGTTTTGTTTAATGGAAAGTTTTGTGACCGATAACCTCGCAATTATTTTGTACTTGGATATTTAGTGGTCGAGTTATTGCGTTGGGGTTTTGGTTAGTGAATATTTGTTTTTAAATCTTCTTCACTTTTATGTATCAAAGTCCTCTAAAATCAGGTTCACAATCAGAAGATATAGATTCTGGATTTACAAGAGACAACCAGTCAGGTGACAGCGAAGATCGAGCACCTGACAGAGTGGGCGTCCACCGTTAGTGGTCACTCGCAGACATTGAATGCGGATCTTTCACAGATATGGGGAAGCAATGGTCCCTTTAATATATGACAATGCCTGCATATACCGATCAACAGGTAAGAAAAACCTTTGAATTTATTTATTTATTTAGTTTTTTAAAATTTATTTATTTATTAAGGCCCCGCTTTGAGAATCGGGAACCCTATAGTAGAAAGCTTTAACGTCCATACGACTAACCCTAGGTCCGCCTGTTCACATTTCTTGTAATCACCAAATCTCGGAAACTCTTTTTCATAATTGGATCCAATTTGATAGGTGAAGTGTTACACGCAGATTTAGAAGGTCTTGTCTTTTCAGATCCAATTATGACGGAGTTATTGCACTTTTCCATCCATCTTAAATTTCCACTAAAGCAGATCCATTCAACCAGCAGAATTTAGGAACCACTCAACATATTCTACCAATATCTTGTGTTCCTTGTTCCTTAGACCTAGGGGTGTTCTCAGTGGGTTTTGTCTTCTCACCTTTACTTTGAATAGAGTTATGGCTCTTGACAATTAACTTCATATTTTGAGACGAGATGTTGCTTATAACCGGCATAGCTAAAAACCGTTCAACATATTCTGATGTAATTTGCTATGAACGTTCTCTCACAGACTCTGATGTGCCTTTTAACGTGTTTGTCTCGTCATCTCCATTTTGGATATGGTTGTGGCCCTTGACAATTAACTTCATACTTTCACATGGGATGTTGCTTTAAACCAGCATATCTCAAGATATTCTGATGCAGTTTGGTTTAAACATTGTTTCGTATATTTACATATATTTTTTAAATAGGTTTTGTCTCGTACACTCTATTTTAGACACAGTAACGGCCTTTGTCGTTCAAGTTCATATATTCTACATGAGTGGTTACTTGTATTGAGAATTACTCAAAATAGTTGGATTTCAAGCATTCCATTTCATCATTTAGACGTGTCGTGGTCACCGAATGCCCTTCTCCTAACCTTTGTTTAGTTTATTCACACACACACACACACACACACACACACACACACACACACACACATATATATATATATATATATATATATATATATATTGTAGATTTATGTTGTAGAAGAAACAATTAGTGAGTTCAATGTTGGTTTAATGGACACTACAGGCACCGAAGAAAAGTACTCAGGATCTACCTAATACGTTCTCTCGAAACATTTACTATGAAACTTTAATAATAGGCAAATGATCTCAACGTTGAAAATTGTTATGGACATTATTGAAATGTGTTGTCAATGGATTTATTCTGATAGATGATCTATATATAGTGAATCTCAACCGCATGTCAAGTTGTAGTCTTTATATCCAGTAACGTTTCGTATTATGTTATTTATCATACTTCTTTCTTCCTGTTTAATGTAAATCATCAATTGTTTCATTTGTCCCTTTGGTGCATCATTCTATTAAATGTATATCTCTATCAGAAACCGTTTTTAAAATCAGAAACGAGTTATTCTTGTAGAAAATAAATTGCAAGGTGATCCCGTTAAAACATGAAACACCCTTAGCTTCGTGTCTTTTAACATTTCTATCCTTTTTCATTGCATTTGTTTTTCAAAATGTTCCGATCCATGCTTCAGAGGTGACTTCTATTACATACACTTCAAATAAACCCCGCGATTGGGTAAGCATGTATCCATCTTAGATAGCTTTGAGTATGACTTATTTCTGTTATGTATCATCGATATTACTATTGATGGAATGTGATAATGTCGACTTTCCTATGTTCTCTTCCAACAAATCTGCGACGTGGAGTCAGTCATATTTCCAGCTGACTTTAGGCACCGATGTATATTGGGTTTTTTCGTTTGTTTATTTTTTTTCAGGGTGGGGATGGAGGGAGGGAGGTTGAAGCCTCAGCTATGGTAACCACATTTTCTTCTTCTTCTTCTTCTTGGAAGTCAATTGTTATGTAAGGCCACTGAAAAAGATAGTACGGACTCGAACTTACGACGGCCAGATTCGCAGCTGATCTGATTTACTTTCTAATTCTCTCGGTTATGGGTGACAGACTTAAAGGAGTAAAATGTGTGCTATTTACATAGCCGCAGGAATTACACAGGTTCTTTAGGCTTTTGTTGAACATTTTTCAATACTAAATCATTAATCACACTTTGACCATTCATCACTACTGTAGAAGCTGAAATACGCTATATAAAATGATGTAAGATATTCGTATGAATGCTTTCCAACTACAGAATTTGAATCTTTTTTCTACAAGGCTGGGAAGACATAAAGTCAGAGAAAAGTCATCCAGGAAAACAATTCTCGTCAGGAAAGATCGAATGAAAGTACATATCTAGAGAATGACTCCTTCATTAGAAACATTAATATCTACATTATAAATTATTCAGACTTATCTGGGATTTTCCGGAAATAAGTCTCCTAATTAATAATTTTACAGATGAGTGACCCAAAGTTGTATGCTTACAACTGTTTTCAAGAAATATGTCTTGACGTTAGTTAACACTTGGGAACTAGACGTGAATATTAACCAGTTCAGAATTCTTTATTGGGCCATGGGTTGGAACAATGAAACAATGATATGCAGTCTTCCAAATGAACCAAGAGTTGCATTCGAAAGAAAGAATGATTACGTACCAGGCAATCAGCATATTCATCCTGCATACACCACTCGTGTTTTATTGATGCTGGAAAGGAACGAAGGGATCGTACTGGAGACCTAATTGCCTCAAAAATAGTTTCCATATATATTTTTAATGACCAGTGTGTTTTAAGATGTAGTAACTTGTTATAATTCATAGTAGCCTTGTACAGGAAGAGGCTACTAATAGGCACCCCAGACATTATTCATAATCCTATCCCTGGAAAATAGGATACCTGAGCCTAAATATACGCATGAATGAATACCTTTTTACAAAAGGAATAAGCATATTCGTCTTAAATTCTACCAATAATTCTCAATTTTTAAACGATATCTAACCGAGACTTTCCGTTAGCAAGTTATTCGTCCCCTTTTCAAGCGTCCTTAGGAACAAAGAAATTACTGTTATCTACATTGTTCTTGATGATTGTTAAGTGCTATTTATATGTCTCAACTATTTTTTTCCAATACGAGAAACATGGCCATCCTTTTGATCTAGTAATTGGTTTTTGGCCTTGATATTAAGGTCTTTGATCAGTCGTAAATGATTTATTCCGCCTAAGGCCATATTTTCGAGAAAGTAAAACGGGTCTATTTTGGATTGCATTAAATGACAATCTCATCGAAGGTGTTGTTTTAAATATGGCTACAGATTAAAGCTATGTGCCACTTGTATGTCCAGCTTGTTATACACACCATATTGTATGGAATCAGAGACTTTTTTATAGCTCAGATTAATTTCGAGATCGGCTCAACGTCAAAATTATAGAGCCTGTATAGTATTGATCAGTATTGATAGTATTAATGATAGTACTGATATCAAATCTAATTTATAGTATCAGCTTATATATGGTTCGCATTAATAAACGATAATAATAAATTACTCTATCTTTTTTCTATGAATCATCGTTACAGTAATGGGTTCTGGCGTGCAATCCACGAAGTTCAGACAATATATTATCTAATTTCGCCATTTGATGTCAGTTTGAAATTGTCTGAAAAGCTTTGGATTTTACGAAAGCATTATTGGATGAATGTCTATTGTTTTAGTTCAATAGAGAGGGTGTTTACTCACATGCAAAATGACAATTTCTGACCCTTTTTCTAAGTAAATATTTAAAAAAATGAAATATTAATTTAACAAAATATCCTTGTCTTTACCAATGCCACTACTACTACTACTACTGTTATAATTGCTACTGATATTACGACCTCTGCAAAGTAGTTTATAATAATTTATAATAACCGACTCCTATAATACTAACATTACCGTTAGAAATCTTCCGTATAGTAGAAATATGATCATTTACAGATGGATTTCAATTAATTCCTTGCATTTTAGCAGTACACTGTAATAAAATATGACGGGTGAAACGTAATTTTTGTCTTCGATCACAAATATTTATTTTAAAGAAAAATATTTAGGCAACCAAGTTAGATGGTTTTTTAAGAATAAAGGTCAACATTAATAACTTTTGAATACCACATGCATTTCAAAACCCACGGATTAAGTACCTGTCTGATCAGTTCAGATTTAGCCCCTAAGGAATTTCAAAAGTTAAATACTTTTTACTTCATCCAAATTTATATTCAATGCAAATTATGCAAATTATCCTTAGAATCACCAAGCCAAATCAGGAGCCGTAACGATAGTTCTAACATTTTGACGGGTATCAATATAGGTTCAAGTGTGCCTTTCAAAAATAGAAAAAATCGCTTCTTTTGGAGTAAAGCTAAGATCAGTTGAGCAAGATCATTTATATTATCTTACAATAATAATATTCTCTGCACATGTATCGTTTTTATGAAATCAAGCATATTTTTTAAACTGTTCGCATTTCTGTACAAAACATCTGAGAAAGTCTGCCAAATATATAGCAGGCATGGGTCGCATGATAAAGGACAAAGGGTATATATTGTAACGTGCTGACATGTTGCTATTTTGGAATAAGGCTCAACAGTTATTCCTATAATAGAAATATTACATTTAATATTCTACATTTTAACTGGAATAAACACGGTAATGAAGCTGTGTGGAAAGCGTAATTACGTTTCCACTTCCATCATTGAATTAACACATTTCCACTTTGCTATCCATTTTTAGTGATTAATATATACTTATGATGTCTTAAACGTAACTTACGAATCCACTTCAAGTGACGTCCATGCGTATTTTATCATAAATCTTTGCGTTGTGTACATCGTCTGCGTTCTCCTCTTCACTGATCGTTTCTGAGGAGGTATGTTAGCCGCCTTCTGATTGGTCAGCTGACATGCGTCTTCGGCAGCAAGTGGCTCGAGCGGTTGTTAGGGTTGCAAAGGCGCATGCCTTACTAGTATTAATACCGTTGCGTTGGGGGATTCGGGGAGAGCTTCCTATACAGTTTGTCCTGTACATACATATTTTTCAAACCTAACCTCGGTAAAGTTCGGTGAACTTGACTCGTCATGTCGGAGGCACAGATACGCCAAATGCAACACAGTTCGGCTTGCATACGATGTTGATGAACTAATGCTCCATTCACTTCAGCGTCTTTACTTTGCTCGCTAAATTCCCCTTGGTAACCTCACCGAGTTTTACCGAGTTCACCGAGAACTCGACCTAGTTTCACCGAGCTCTTTCAGGTCTATCTACCCATGTTGGGATGCCTTTATTACTATTTCAATACATGTTGGTTGTAATATAATTACTTTTGGTAGCTTTAACCCGTATGGGGTTCAGTGTATTGCAGCGCTAGGGAAATTCCGACCTGACCTAGTTTTACCGAGCTCCATCATGCATTTATAATACGCTAGACCGGTGTGTCCCAATGACGTAGATGGAACCTCCATTCTAGTACTTTAACTCGCAAGTACTTTTACGTAAATTGAAGTGGATTCGTGGGGGTTTTCCGTGTAGTAAACTTGTTTCTTGCTATGTAATCTTCCGCACATTGAAAATCCATTGAATTATTCAAATCAAAGTAATCTAATATTAATGAAATCCACGAATAAAGAAGTCATTTAACCGTATTTCACTCTTTCTCTTTATTAGTATGCCTCGGGCCCAATATTTAGTCAATGCTTTTTACTATATTTTTTTGTAGCGTCGCCTCCTGAAAGGGTTCTTGTGTTCTGTGTGTGCCATTCTTGGCAAGAGCTATGATTTGAAGGTTTTAACGCCAAAAAGCGCTACAATATTGCAAAATATGCAGCAGCAATGCAGAAATTTCGCTAACGAGTGAAAACTCCTTCATAATTAGTAAAGTTGGAGTTGTCTAATACAATGTTGGGGTTGGCGAATTACATGCGACGTGACGTGATATAAAAACAGATGGCATACCAGTGAGGTCTTCTGAAATGAAACGACGTGAGCACCTAGGGGATACTAAAACGGATGAATATTGTTTTCATCGGACTGGAGCCCAAAAAATGAGAAAAGAGTAAGGTAAACTCAGTAGATCGACGAGGGATTAATGGTTGGGTAAAGATGTGGATGCATCCAAGAGGGACACAGACGGAAGTACGGAGTAAAGGGAGAAGCAAGAATCTGTATCTACCTGCCACTAATCAAGTGCTAGGGGACCCTGATTTTCCGGGGAAAAGTCTCCATTAGCTGGTTTTCAAAGTCACGAGGTCTTTCTTTGTCTGAGACAGCTGGAGATCCAAATTATTCTTCGTGGAACAAATAATGATAGATCTTTTTGTATCAGAGCATGCCAGTGATAATTCTGTCTATCTGAAATGGAAACTTACTGTGACTTCTACATATCAATTTTGACAGTTTCCGATACATCTTCATCATTTAGATAAAAGATCGAATTCGGAAGAGACCAAATGATAGAAACAGGTTTCCCAAAAATGTTCACAGACTTTGTCTTCTTAATTTTAGTTCACGTGCAACACGTGTATCTTCAATACAGAACGATTTGTCATGGATTACTGTAAATATGTTAACATTATGCAGAACTTGATTGGATCAACATACAATGAGAACTAGAACTTAACTACTATTAAGATGGCTTTTTCATATTTGTTTTCAAATTTCCATCTTTTATGTCAACTAACCACAATGTGCTGCATACATAAATACATACATACACACACACGTACACACACCGACTGAAAACATCACCGTGCCACAACAGCGACAGTTTGCTTATTGGCTGTACTATGTTTCTGAAACTGACAACAACAAATAAACTGCATTTAAAGTTGCATGAACGGCCTGTGTTCTGTTCCTGCTCATTCCATTCAAAATCACACTATCACGCAGTGAGTATAACTCCAATATATACCATCGGACTCTTCAATTATATTTAACACATGTACATAAGAGTTATTGTGATCCGTCGTGGACACTGGAAATCGCACTCTCTGAGGTGTGCTATACTCAACAGGCACGCAAAGAGGGTCGTCTGGGGTTTTCAAAATCCACCACTGAAAAAGAATACATTTACAGCAAATCAAATCCGTTCCTATGACAATACAGTACATTTGTAAGCTGTATTTTATGAATCTGTATGATCGTTACATTCATAAACCCGTATGATGGATAAAAATGAACTTTTGCTTCTTGTAATAGCCGAACTTTATCGGATCCGTATAGGACGTACAAACAAATACAATACTAGAAATATGATATCAACTTTGTGCTATAATGCAAGAGCAAACTTCCAAATCAAGTAAGTGCTATAACCCAGTCAAATGTAGATAAAATAAAGTGTAAAAGGAACTGGATCTAACTGCTCCTTATTTCGTTTTATAGTTAGCCTCATACCAAAGTTTCCTACAATCCATCCAATATATAACAAGCTGCCGAGCGGAAACACACATACCTGTCCCTATAAGATACCTCCATAGAATATGGTGTGAGTATAACACGCTCGACTTAAAAGTAACACCTAGCTTTAATCTGTAGTCACATTCAAAACAACATTTGGGGGAGGATAACGGATTAGATTGACATTTAATGCAATCTAAAATAGGCTGGTATTACTTCCTCAAAACATATGGCTCTAGGGGGTCTAAATTATTCAGGAACTGATCAAAGACGATACCATTGCGGGCAAATACCACTTACTAGATGAAAGAGATAGCTATGTTTCTCGCACTGCAACAAACTCGTGGTAACGTATAAATAACAAGGATTGAATTAATCAAGAACAATATAGATAAAAATAAATACCTTGCTCCTAATGACGCCTGAAAAGGGGCCAATAACGTGCTAACGGAAATCTCGGTTAGATATCGTTCAAAAAATTGCGTTTGCTAAAACATATTCACTCATGCGTATAATTTAGGCTCAGGTAACCCATTTTCCAGGGATGGGATTACGAATAATTTATAGGGTGCCTGAGTTGCTTCGTCATGTACAAGGCTACTGTGGATTACAAAATTTTACTTCACCATAAAACACAGTGGTCATTATAAAAATATAAATGGAACCTATTGTTGAGGCAATTAAGTCTCCAATACGCTCGCTTAGATACTTTTCAGCATCATTAAGAACACGAGGGGTGTATGCAGGATGAATATGCTGATTTCCTGGTACATCATCATTCTTTCTTTCGAACGCAGCTCTTGATTCATTTGGAAGGTTGCATATCATCGTCTTATTTTTCCCATCCATGTCCCCAGAAATTCTGAACTGGTCAATATCCACGTCTGCTTTCACGTGTTGACTAACGTCATGACATGTTTTTTTGAATACAGCTATAAACATAAAATTTTCGTTCACTCATCTGTAAAATTATTAATTAGGAAACTTATTACCGGAAAACCCCAGATAAATCTGAGTAATTTATGATGTAGATTATAATATTTCTAACTATCAAGTCAATTCGCCCTATGTATACTTTCATTAGATCTTTTCTGACAAGAATTGTTTTCTTGAATGACTCTTATCAGACTCTATGCCTTTCCTGTCTTGTAGAGAAAGATTCAAGTTCTGTAGTTAGAAAGTGTTCAAACGGATATCTTACATTCTTTTGTATAGTGTATTTCAGATTATATAGTAATGATGAATGATCAAAATATGACTAGTGATTCAGTAATGAAACAGGTTAAGCAAAAGCACAAAGAACCCGTGAAGTTCCTGCGGCTATGTAAATAGTACATATATTTTACTCCGTTAAGATTGTCACCAATAACAGAGAAAACTGGAAGGTAAATCAGATCAGCTGCGAATCTGGCCGTCGTATGTTTAGGTCCATACTTTTTGTTTCAGTGGCCTTATATAAAAATTGACCTCCCAGAAGACGAAGAAGAGGAAACCTTGGTGACTGCAAAAGAACATACCTTTGCATCTAAAGTCAGCTGGAAATGTGATTGATAACACGTCACAGACTTGTTGGGAGAGAACAAAGTAAAGTCGTCATTATCACATTCTCGCTCGTCGTCAATTGAAGGAACTGCTGGTAACTATGACAAAGGAGTCTAAAGAAGAATGTACTATCGATGATACAAAACAAAATAAATCCTACTCAAAACTATCTGAGATGGATAAATGCTCACCAAATCGCAGGATTTACTTGAACTGTATGTGAGTGAAGTCACCACTGGAGCATCGATCGGATGCTTTTGAAAAATTAATTCAACGAAAAAGGATAGATATATTAAAAGACAAGAAGCTAACGGTGTTTCATCTGTTTTAACATGACCACCTTGCACTTTCTTTGTACAAGAATGGCCGGTTTCTGATTTTAAAAACGATTTCTGAAGGAGAGACACGCTTAATGGAATGATGCTTCTAAAGGGAAAGGGAGAAATTGATGGTTTACATTAAATAGGAAGAAAGAAGTATGATAAATGACATAATACGAAACGTTACTGTATATAATAGCTAAAACTTGACACGCAGTTGAGATTCACCATATATAGATCAACTATAAAACAAAATTCTATTGACAAAACATTTCAATAATGTCCATAACAATTTAAACGTTGAGTTCATTTGCCTATTCTTAAAGTTTTGATAGTTATTGTTTCAAGAGAACGTATTAGGTAGATCCCGAGTACTTCTCTTCCGTGTATGTAGTGTTCATTGAACCTACATTGAACTCACTAAGTGTTTCTTGTACATATATATATGAATAGACTAAAGCTATTAGCGATGGGTGTATCCCAAAAGAGCCCAGTTTTCTCCAACAGAAGTTCTTGAAATGGACACCAAGGTTAGGAGAGGGGCATTCGGTGGCCATAACTCCTCTAAATGATGAAGTGGCATGCTTAAAATCCTCCATCTAAAATGGAATAGAGGGCACACTACCCATCACAAATATTAAAAAGTATATTAGACAATGTTTAAACCAAATTATATCAGACTATATTGAGATATGCTGTTACAAATAACATTCCGTATGAAAATATGAAGTTAATCGTCAAGGACCATCACCCTATCCAAAATGGAGATGATGAGACAAACCCTATAAAAGGCACACCATGGTCTGTGAGACAATGCTTATAGCAAATTACAGCAGAATATGTTGAATGTTTTGTTTACGTTTTTTGTAGCTACACCGGTTATAAATAACATCTCGTCTCAAAATATGAAGTTAATTGTCAAGAGCCATAACTCTACAAAATGAAGTTGGCAAAGAGAAAACCCACTGAAAGCATGTCTAGGTCTATAAGACAAGGAAGACACAAAATTGCAAAATATGTTGAGTGGTTCCTAAGTTATGCTGATTGAACGAATCTGCTGTAGTGCAGATTTAAGATTGATGGGAAAGGGTAATAACTCCGTCAAAATTGGATCTGAAAAGACAAAACCTTCTAAATTTGCGTGTAACACTTCACCTATAAAACTGCATCCAATTATGCAAAAGAACTGTTGAGCTTTGGTGATTACAAGACATGTGAGCAGATGGACCTCTGGTTACTCGCATGGTCGGAAAAGGTTTATAACTATAGGGTTCTTGCAATTCGATGCGGGGCCCTGATAAATAAATAAATAAATAAATTCATTTAGAGTTGTTTCTTACTTGCTGATTGGTATGTGCAGACATTGCCATACAATAAAGGGGCCATTGCTTCCCCATATCTGTGAACGATTGTTATACAAAATCTGCTATTGACCACTTCTGATGGACGAACACTCTGTCAGGTGCTCGATCTGCGATGTCAGCTGACTGTTTGTCTCTTGTAACTCCAGAATCTCGATCTTCTGATTGTGAACCTGACTTTAAAGGACTTTGATGCATAAAAGTGAAGAAGATTTACAAACAAATATTCACTAACTAAAAACCCAATCCATTCACTCGATCATTGACTTAGTAAATGCTATCCAGCTACAAAATAGTCGCGAGGTTATAGGTCGCAATACTTTCCAATATGTCAGCTTCAACTAAACTGGGACAAACACTGAGATAATATACTCATGAGATCATGCATTTCATTCGTAAGGTGCGACAACTGCTTGCAGCCGAAAGCCCAGACTATAATCGTTTACGATACCTTTAATATCGCCATTGTTTTAAAGCAGTACTGACATGATAGTAAGTTTTATATTAAGTTCGCCAAAGCAGCCTTGCAGAAAAGATATTGACATCGCTATGTTGTTTCGATGTATATAGCGTATTTCGTATGGAATATAAGATAGGTCATTCGTTGACTGACAGGGGAAAAATAGACTGTTTGCTCTAAAATAAAGTCATAAGCAAGCAGATTATACGACTAAATGTACATTTTAATGAACATTCGATTTAGTTTACTTGCATGTTGTATCAGTAACAAAGTCCCAGTCAGGCCTTACTAACTAATATACGTTTGAAATGAGACGTAATATCTTTCACTTAAATCACAGACGTTATGATAGCGCCTGGAGAATGGCACAACTCTCTTTGTTTATGAGACACCGTATGCCAGGACAATAAAACCATACAACTTTAAGATATTGAAATGACCAATCCCACCAGCATTGTATAAACAAGAGAAGAAAATATGTCCATCAATGCAATTTGGCGGTTTGGATGGCGTATTTTGTAACCTTACACGCAAGTGAAAAGGAGAAAATAAGCACGTCAAATACCTATTCTTTCACAATTGTCGGTAATATTTCTTTCAGAATAAACCACAGTAAACTCAGACAGTTAATGAAAAACTTCCTGAAACATCAAACCTGATTTAACATACTGTAGTACATTTGTTTAAATTATCTTTCGGCATGTTAATCTCGATATCTGCAGCTTTTATTTCTCCTTATTTAGTCGGTAAAGGCAAAAGGCAAAATTATTATGAAGGTATGTGATTCAGATTTGTATTATATTACACTTAGGAATCTTATGAATTATTGTTCATGTTATTGTTTTCTTTATTTTTTTTTCCTCGTTCCTTTTGACGATTTCCAACCTCCCTTCCCGTTTCGATATCATCTCAAAGTATGCTTCCACAGCATCGGGATTCAGTTGTCTTCTGCATCTATCTGAATATATCCTTCTACACATACGAAATGATTTGTGATTACTCAATCGCCTGGATAAGTTAGACAAAATTGTGAACAAAATTGAGACTGTACAATATTTACAAAACAAAGCTCTTGCTAATTATACGCTCGGTTGGGCTCAGTTAATTAGGTTTAACCACTTTTTTTTGCACTTTGCACCTCTCTTTCTCCAAATATCTGAAAAAAAGAAAATGGAAACAAAAGTAAGGAAAAGAAGCAGGTGAAGAAGGACTTTTTTTTCTCTCGACTGCATGTTCTAACCGTATGCAGAATTTTCTTTTTTGTTTTTTCCAGTAATGAATGGTCGGCTTGGTCTGTAGTGAACACATTGTAAGAAGGTAATGCAGTGGATAATTTTTGGACCATGTCACTCTACATAAGCCCTGGTGCTAAATTTAAGAAATTTAGTACTGATAACTTTTACCGGAAAAAAAATGGATTTTTAGAGTTGACACATAGTGTTTCACACCAAGCTTTACTTACAATTTCCTTCTTCTTGTAGACTCATTTCATAGACATCCATACGCCTTCTCTATATAAGTATACGACCTGCACATATAGCCCAAGGGTGAATGTAGCAAACGCGGTTTAATGTCTTAACATTACTAGAGATATATGTTTCATAAGATCAATCGTAAAAAATGAGAGCCCCTTTCACTTAATGCGGCCTCGACGGCTGAGTTTAAAACTTCCGCCTTCCTATCTGCTCTGTGCTTGATAAGCTTTACGTACCCACAAGGCAACCAACGCCTACAGGTTTAACAGGAAACGTATCCAGATTCCTTCTTTTTAAAGAGAGTAACCGCATGACAGTTAACCGTCAAAAATGTTAAATACTAGATTGAGACCCATTAGATTGGCGGGGAACATGTGTGTATTGGCGTGCATGAGAGAGAGAGAGAGCGAAACAAAATACACAATTGTGATTCAGACTATTCATTTACTGAGTCATTTTATATTTCGTAATCTCTAAGAAAGACAGTGTATTGTCAGTAGATATCAACCAATGAATGGAGGTATGCATACGCAATAACTTATCAATGTAAGTGTAAGGGTTAGAATATGTTTCAGTCGTCTGATTGTCATGCGTATACAGAACTTGTACTCTATCCATTTTGAAACAAATATAACAGGACCCGAATCAGACATATCCTCAATGCGTGCAGATATTTCCAAGAAACGTAAAATAGAAATAACTTAGCACCTTGTTGTAAAATGATATCATAATTTAAGACAGAGTTATTTGTTGAAATGTTGGATGTGAATAAATACATACATAAATAATAAATACGCAAACGCAGAGGAAAAGAGAAAGTAAGTAAGAAAATGAATGAGTGGGAGAGTGTAAGAATGTATGTATATAAGTTTTTATGTAGGTATTTATGCAAGGATGGATGGAAGCATTCATGCGTACACGCAAGCATTAAGTTAGGTAGGTATGCGTAAGTCTCGAATAAATCTAAACATATATTTACATAAATGGAGTCCTAAATATATATTTAGAAACCGATATAAATAGATGTATTAGAAGTTAAATAGCTCTCCAGCCAGACAAACAAACATACAGACGTACAGAGAGATTTATAGATCAGTTGACTGATTGATTGAAAAACATTAACACACACTCATAAACCATTTCCGCTAATATATTTTGTTTTTACAGGAAATCGACAAACCACTTATAGTGGTTGCCATCGACTTTGGTACTACCTATTCCAGCTGGGCGTGTTTAATGAGACACGAATATGAGGAAAATCCCACCAAAATATATGTTCGCCAATGGATTGGTGGGGAACATTTGTCAAATAAAGCTCCCACAACCGTTCTGATCAGACCAGATGGGAAAACTCTTGAGTCATTTGGGTATACAGCCGACGATAGATACGCTGAATTTATCGAGGAAGGACAGCACAAACTTTGGTACTACTTCAAAAGATTCAAAATGACAATTTTCGACAACTGTGTACGTACTGTACTATACAGATTCCAATTTATGTATTCAGTTAGATTGATAAATAGTTATAATTTGACACACGCACCTCCCACCCCATATATATATATATATATATATATATATATATATATATATATATATATATATATATATATATATATATATATATATATATGGGTATGTGTGTGTGTCCATATATATGTCCAAATGCCAGTTTATATAAAGACATGTTTGTTCATTCAAGAGGAAATCAGTAATATATTCCTACTGTATTCCGCCTTCCTATCTGCTCTGTGCTTGATAAGCTTTACGTACCCACAAGGCAACCAACGCCTACAGGTTTAACAGGAAACGTATCCAGATTCCTTCTTTTTAAAGAGAGTAACCGCATGACAGTTAACCGTCAAAAATGTTAAATACTAGATTGAGACCCATTAGATTGGCGGGGAACATGTGTGTATTGGCGTGCATGAGAGAGAGAGAGAGCGAAACAAAATACACAATTGTGATTCAGACTATTCATTTACTGAGTCATTTTATATTTCGTAATCTCTAAGAAAGACAGTGTATTGTCAGTAGATATCAACCAATGAATGGAGGTATGCATACGCAATAACTTATCAATGTAAGTGTAAGGGTTAGAATATGTTTCAGTCGCCTGATTGCCATGCGTATACAGAACTTGTACTCTATCCATTTTGAAACAAATATAACAGGACCCGAATCAGACATATCCTCAATGCGTGCAGATATTTCCAAGAAACGTAAAATAGAAATAACTTAGCACCTTGTTGTAAAATGATATCATAATTTAAGACAGAGTTATTTGTTGAAATGTTGGATGTGAATAAATACATACATAAATAATAAATACGCAAACGCAGAGGAAAAGAGAAAGTAAGTAAGAAAATGAATGAGTGGGAGAGTGTAAGAATGTATGTATATAAGTTTTTATGTAGGTATTTATGCAAGGATGGATGGAAGCATTCATGCGTACACGCAAGCATTAAGTTAGGTAGGTATGCGTAAGTCTCGAATAAATCTAAACATATATTTACATAAATGGAGTCCTAAATATATATTTAGAAACCGATATAAATAGATGTATTAGAAGTTAAATAGCTCTCCAGCCAGACAAACAAACATACAGACGTACAGAGAGATTTATAGATCAGTTGACTGATTGATTGAAAAACATTAACACACACTCATAAACCATTTCCGCTAATATATTTTGTTTTTACAGGAAATCGACAAACCACTTATAGTGGTTGCCATCGACTTTGGTACTACCTATTCCAGCTGGGCGTGTTCAATGAGACACGAATATGAGGAAAATCCCACCAAAATATATGTTCGCAATGGATTGGTGGGGAACATTTGTCAAATAAAGCTCCCACAACCGTTCTGATCAGACCAGATGGGAAAACTCTTGAGTCATTTGGGTATACAGCCGACGATAGATACGCTGAATTTATCGAGGAAGGACAGCACAAACTTTGGTACTACTTCAAAAGATTCAAAATGACAATTTTCGACAACTGTGTACGTACTGTACTATACAGATTCCAATTTATGTATTCAGTTAGATTGATAAATAGTTATAATTTGACACACGCACCTCCCACCCCATATATATATATATATATATATATATATATATATATATATATATATATATATATATATGGGTATGTGTGTGTGTCCATATATATATGTCCAAATGCCAGTTTATATAAAGACATGTTTGTTCATTCAAGAGGAAATCAGTAATATATTCCTACTGTATTCATTCAAACCTTTTCGCATGATCGTCATCGTAATATATGCTCTACATGTATGTACATTATACTTTAAAAATAATGCTTTGAAAGTGTAACGTAATGTACCTACTTGAATTGCATCCATGACGCTTGAAGAAATAAAGTATGAATATATAACCGAATAACGGCAAACGTCGAATGACAGAACGACATAATCATTTAATGTTGGAATACCTCGTCCCAGTTTGGAAACCTTTCTCCTCAAATTGAAATTTAAGATTATCATGCTTATTATACTCTTAACAATATCAATATTGTTGTCAGATGAAATTTTGTAATAGTGGAAAGGATGCAAAGCATCTTTTTAGCTTTACCTTCTTATTCTTGAAAATGAGTTTAGGAAATCCCCAAACGTCTTACAGAGATGAAACAAAGGAGAATATTAGGGAATATGACAGTATGTTAGGCCCTAATGTATGTTAAATGTTCTATGAAAAATTCACTGTTACCATCCAAGCAAAATGAGAACGTTATTCAAATATCTCAATCTGAGAAATACATTTTGAGATGTTTAGTATAAAAATATAAAAACCGTGCGAATTGTAACGGTAGACTATTATAGTGATCTCATTAGTTATATACGCCTCTTCAGTGGTGATAACAATTATAGAAATTTCTTTCCTGAAATAGATTTCCCCCATAATTATGTCGTCGAACAAATTCCTACCTAGAATATAATAAATAAGAACAAGAAGGACATGTTTTTGCTTTGAAAATGATCTGTTCGTCATTTGCAAAAATGACTAATGAATGTGGCCTGAAAATTGTTTTGCAAAGTGTATATGTGAGTGTGTATTCGAAACGTAGAAATAAAATGCTTCCAAGTTTGCTGATGCTACCCAAAAAGATGCTTGCAAAAAGGATGCATTATTCAGTGGGCCTAAGTTGTGTATATTTAAAAAAATATTTATTTAACTCTTCCGCTTTATATAAATACCTATTGCTTTTTTTGCATTTAATGATTTTTCACAACAACAAACAATATTGGACCTGGACTAACTGATCATGTATTATAGAATAGTTTGTACCATAAGGTCCCATTTATGCAATTGAAACTAAATTTTATATTAGTGATATTTAACAAGAATATAATATTCCCATATGTTACGTAAAAAGATTTGACTCTTTATTGCTTGTAAGCTGTTGGGTGATGCGCTGTGTTTAGATATTTCCCTTGTATAAATGTAAAAATAAACTCTCAAAATGTGAAATTTAAAAAGAAATTTTGAAATATTACTAATCAGGTGAAATAAATTTAAATGTTTGTGATAAACATAAATAGTTTTATAGCACCTTCCCCATGCTCTCTTATAATCTTGTTATTATTCACAAGTGCAATATGGAATTCAAACGGTCATATCAACTTTTAATGAAGGTAATGGCTGTGTGACATGGTAATGTAGAGAGTATTATATAAAACATATTTTGCCTGTCTTCATTGTTAGTATAGTGATTATTAAAAAATTTACATTTTTGTTCATTTAACATAGGACTTATCACGTCTTACGATGCTGGAGGACATAACTGGGAAGTCACTTCCCGCTGTGACAGTATTTTCTAGAGCCATAGAATCTATGAGGAATGATTTTCTGAATCAGTTCAAAAGCAAGCTCGAAGGACGAATTGAAGACCACGACATATGTTGGGTGTTGACAGTTCCTGCGATTTGGAGCGAGTCCGCCAAGCAGTTCATGAGGCACGCGGCTGTAACGGTAAGATATCCATAGTGTTATTGACATTTTAAACATAATGTAATAAATATCATGATTCATAATTAATATTTATTTCCAGCCGGTTACCTCCTCCTTCAAGAGTGACTTGTAGCGATTCAACTTTGCCAATGTATTATTCGATAAGATGTTCTATCCCAAAACAGGACAGCATATGTAAGATAAGTCCAGTCGTCACAGAAAATAGTCACTTCTTTCTGAGCTACTACATTATATGGCCTTTGTTAAATTGCCTGATTTAATGTTACATCTAGGTATCTAACATATTTTGCCTATCTTCATCCTTGAATGTCTACATAACGGTGTAATTTTAAGTCGTTGGAATTCCAACATTCTCCTTTTAATTGTTTGAACACAAAAAAATGCTATGTTATGTGAAGTGGATACAAATACTGCGGTTGAATATGTTACGTACATTAAAACCTGGTATTACTCAGGCAGGCATATTTTTACTGGGTACCTTAGTTCACTTCACCGTCACGAAAAACTTGAGCTTCTGATAATATCGTACTTTGCCGCCAAAGGAATGACACCAATTTCCGAAGACGACTTCTCTATATGGCGACAAAGGTTTACCAAGATGATAAAGCCCCAACCTCTCCAAACATACCATGATAACATCCAAATTAAAGTTACTTATCAGATATATATTGTTCATAAATTTTGTCCGGAAAAATACATATATGTCTATAAGCAATATTCTGCAGCTATGACATTTTGGATAAGTTGAAAGTTGCTATTTTTTGCAGTATTTACACATACATAATATTCATGCCATTAGGAAGAACGTTTCGTTAGTAATGCAATCTAAAGACACCATTTTCATCCATCGTCGTTTTAAGTCTCAAAACTTGCGTAAATCCGTGCTTCCCCCAGCGGCCATAGCACCTATAAACAAACTAGTGGCCATTTGTTTCGAGTCTGTTTTCTAAAACTGTTGCATGTACTTAGATTGATTTTTCAGTCTGTTTATTCCTGTATTAAACCATCATATCGGCACGGATCGGCTACCGTGGTGTAAACTTGGGCAAGGCACTTTACTTTACTTGCCTCAGCACGATATAACATTCAAGGTATTGCTGTGCCGCAAAATACCAAAACCAAATAAAACCATAAGCCTGTATTAAAGCTTTGCTGATCAATCACCTTTCGTCGTCTTAAAATAACGTAGATAAGTAAGTCAACCGCGGACGTGTAAATGGTTCCGCAAAACATACACCTTTTAGGCGTAATGATATACATACATATGATATAACTTTCAAAACACTTAAAATTACAACCTTAACATACAATCGTCGCCGTCGCCACTGAAACATAATATCCACATCTTACTATCTTCTAACGCAGGTGAGACATATAACAGCTTGTTTATTTATCGTATTGATTTTATCAAGTGTTATTTGAACGCTTTATTCCATTTATGAAATACATCGCAATTGTTTTGTTCCAGAGTTTCGGACTAAAGACTAAATTTTACTTTATTTCAGTTCAAGATTTTAAGGTGCAAAACTTAGTTTTCTAACGTTATCGTCAAACATGCGATTATCTTATCCGATTAGGAACACTGATTGACTGTCTATCAAGATGACAACCGTTTAAAAAGGAGGCGAAAGGTCCTAACAATCTATATAATATTTTATGTTATACAACAAATTAAAGGCAATTGACCCAACGCGTCCGAAATAAAGTATAAAGTCTGTTAAACTTCCATTAATACATGTAAACCACATTAAGGTCATACAAACCACCATTGCAGGGACTATTTATCTGATGTTCTTACATATCTTTTCTGGCTTAGTTGAATTGGAAGATTTAATTGGGCTTACTCCACTTCTATATCTAAAGGCTGGTATCAGAAACGAATACCTACGTATAGCACTAGAACCAGAAGCGGCATCTCTGCTGTGTGTGAAGATGCTGTCCATCCGTGGATCGCAATCGACCTTAAAGACCTTTCAGAAAGGGTCAAAATACATGGTTGATGATGCGGGAGGTATGTCTTTTTTTAATCGTGTGTATCACATTTAGTTTGTCTTTCTTCTTTCATATCTATTTCTTGTCTATCTCTCTCTGCAGTTGCCTTTCTATCCATAATTCCTTCATACAACTACTAGTATCCGCATCAAATTGCGTTCCCTTAGTAAGTACATCGTGTTAACCGAATTTTAAGGCTGTCGACCAGCTATGCAAAACCATTAACAAAACCGTCAGCAAACAAAAGATATCAAGGACGACATTAACAAAACAGACGCAGTCTTCCACCTCTAGTTATCATTTCTTTCCATTTCCTCGTCATCCTTATCGTGCTTCTTCTTCATCATCGTCATCACTGTTGATATCATCGTCGTTGTCATTATTATTATTATTATTATTATTATTATTATTATTATCGTCATCATCTAATGACAAGTACAATTTGGTCTTTAAAAGATAGATATCTTTCTTTCACAAATGCAAATATTTGATGCAAATTGTTCTTAAGCGATGTTTAAAACAATTTTGTATATTTCATTTCTTTTAAGTATTGGAGACCTGGAAAAGGAAACATATCTCAGGACTAAACTTTTTTTTATCAACACAGGTGGAACAGTGGACATAACTCTGCACGAGGTAGTAGGTGGTGGCAAACTTAAAGAACTCCACAAGGCCACTGGAGGAGCGTGGGGAGGTACAGCTGTCGACGAAGCCTTTAAACAGTTCATTATTAAACTGGAAGAAAATCCAGTTTTCCAGAACTTTTCAAGAGAGAACACAAACGATATGCTGGACATGTCCAGAACGTTCGAGGTGAAGAAACGAGAAATGCACACGAAGAAGGAATCCATAGTCACACTTAGAATTCCCATGTCGCTAATTCAAATATTTGAAGAGGAGACCGGAAAATTGCTGAAGGAGTCTATCCTTCAACAAGAATTTTCAGATAAGATCCAGTTACGTTATGACAAGCTCAAAGTATAAGGTGCCATCATCAAAGGTTTCTTTTCAAAGTCTGTTGAGAGCATCACACACTTTGTCAATGATTTGCTAAAATCCAAGCAAATGGATTGCGTGAAGTCCATCATAATGGTTGTCGGATTCTCCGAGTGCCAAATGCTTCAAGAGTCCATCATATCGAGGTTTCCAGGAATCACCACAATTATCCCACAAGATGCAGGCTTGGTGGTACTGAAAGGAGCCGTCATATATGGCCACAACCAAGATGCAATTGTAGAGCGTATATGTAGGTACACCTACGGCATAGAAGGTGCAAAACCATTTATACAAGGCGTACATAAAGAGGAGTATGGAGAAGACACCGATGTGGGACCACTGTGTAATAATATGTTCATCAAAGTTGTTGAGGCCGGTGACAGTGTAAAATTACATGAGCGCCGAGGGGAAAAGTACTTTAAATTCAGCATGGAAGATCAAGGTACACATTATTGTCCAATATACGTTTCGAGTGAAGCCTCGCCAACATATATTACAGATGTCGGGTGTACAAAGCTTGGATGCGTGGCAATCTCTGATCTGGATAAATCTGTGCCTTTGAATGATAGGCAAGTCAAAATGAGTATTATTTTTGGAGGAACTGAAATGGAAGTGGAAGCCCAGGAAGTTCACACAGGCCGAAAGGCGACAGTAGTGATAGACTTTCTCCAGTAATTTTTGGATTTAATCCACTTAAGCTTATCACTATTTATTAATTTTTTTTTTTTTTAAATCCAATTAATTTCATTCTGAATAATTATATTTGTGAGTATAACATACTAATCTAAGCTATGTGCTTTATATTAAATTGAACGTATTTTGAAATACATGAAAACTATTACACAGCTTTGAATGAAAAAGGAAGTAATATGCATTTAATCAAAATTCAAGGAAGAGAAAAGGGGGAAACTAGCAGCCAAGTAAGCTGAGCCATGTTTGTGAAAGACTCCAGTTTTGACATAAATTTAATCTATTTTAACTTCATTACATAAGACATCATATATACAGGAATTTTCTTAATTTTCTGTGATCCATCCTGCATCCAAATTAGCTGCTCTATGTTTTTTTGTGAAACTGAACGAATTATTAGGATATGAGATTTCCTATGTTTTGGACAAAGTTCCATTACAATATTTTACATTGCAAGAAACGTGTCGAAATTAGTAAATTCAAATGAAAATAAATTGATAAACACCGACAGAATATCAGCTCAAACGTAAGGTTTAGAAGGTTCACCAAGACTTTATGGAATCCTTTAATTATGTTGTAAATATTGCAATAGTTATTAAGGCCCTGTTGCAAATCTTAGAACATTGCAAAGCTGAAAATAAACAAGAATTTTAACTCCTCGTATGATGCACATCCAACTTTATTTCCCTATCATTGATATTTAAATCACTGAATCCAGAAAAGAACGATTCTTACCTTTTTAAAGAAATATTTGAAAATGTGTTCTCCATTACAAAGAGATAAGTGGGCGGACTGAACCTTTTCCCCAGTAGGCTATTTCGTCCACTGACCCCGATTCCCTTTTTCTCATTTCAGTAACTGTATATATTTTCAAATTGATTAATTTCATATTGCATCATAAATCATCAAGCTATTTGTGATAAAATTCATATCTGTTAGATATTCAATGTTATTTTACTTTTCAAAAACCCTAAACTAGTTTGAATCCTCTTTGATTTTAAACGAGAGGGGTTCGTGCAATAAGTGTGGAATGGATGCTCTCTCTGTCTCATTCAAGGCTACAATTGTACAATGCCATCCACTAGATGGTAATAATCATTATATGTTTGCTTTTTCTAGGTTTGCGTTTTTTGTGTTGTTGTTTTTGGGCTAAATGCAATGAACAAGTAATGTATTACGCAATCAAAGTTTCTAGACACTGCCTGATGAGAAGATCCTTCGCGTAGTATATAGCTCAAATATTGTCCGTTTGAAAGAATAACCATAACCAATTACTGATCTTGGAAAGACTGTCATTTTTGTATCTAATGTCGAAGTGATACAATTGAGCAGAATTAGATTTGATTTTAGTGCTAGAGTTTTCACTGTTTGAAATTTGCAGGAACGTAATTCAAAAGTGTATATTTAAATATCGTGAGTCAGTCAAAGGTACATCTTCAAACATATTATAGAGTGTATATGCCGTGGGAACAACTGTCAGTAGCCTGACAGAGCTGTTATACAAACAAAGTCTAACATATTTTCGTAAAGTTTTGTTGAAATGCTCACTGAACAGAATAATGCATCCATTCAATTTACCTCATAAGTACAATTGCGTCCATTCTCATGTGCTGATTGTACACTGTCTGATTGAAATTAAATTTCAGTAAGGTTGGGAAACCGAAAAGGCTTCACCATTATATTACATAGGATATAAAGAGCACTTGTCATTTTGACAAACTGTAATATAGTTTAGATGATAATGCTATTTTTGTTTTTTTTTTCTATTTTATTTTACAGAGCAGTTTTAAAAGTTTAATTATGATAAGAATCCAGTCTAAACGATCATTATTCATGACCCGGTTCCAACTTTGACTTAATTGAATAGTGCCATATTACTCGTGGGACGTGAGTATCTGGCTAAGCAAGTGATTGCTACTCGAACATCTACTTGGCAAGAAAGGAACATGATTGCCCCGTTTTAAAAAAGCGAATGTTACCCCCTCCCTTCCTTTTTATTTTCGTGAAGGAAGTATTGTACATTCAACTTAGAAAAATAAGAAATATGGGAGAAAAAGACACACGAATCAATAAACGAACAGCCTCCACAAGGAGGTATATTTTGCGAATGACGGTTAAACTAACACACCCTTTCTCTAGACTACATTTCGTTCCACATGATTCTAGAAGCCAAACAGCTGCATAATGACAAATAAGCACAAAAGCTTACATCTGTAATCTATGAAGACTGGTGGCCAGCCCGTAAGATTTGCATCCGACCTCACAATATACATTCTATTCCATACCTTCAACACACCGGTTCGATAACACTGGTCTACAATTTTTTCGAAGTCGTTTGCTTCAGAGATAAAATGTGTTATTTATTAGGGATTTTGATGTGCTGAATTCAAATATGACAATTAAAACAACTGATTGGCTACTGTTTCCAAGATATTTAAGTTTGTACATTTTACGTCTCTGTATATTGTGAACATAGTAGAGTTTTAATCATAAATTGTAAACCTAGGTCTTTTCATGTGTTTACGGTTGATTTACATGATAATATTTCACCTGTCCTGTTTATGTAACAGCAAAAGGGTTATATAAATAAAAAATATATTGAAACAAAAGTCAAAAAACTATTATGTATATATAAGTACATAGTTTTGTCCTTATTCAGTGTCTACTCGGCGCTTCTTGGCTTGTCTCTTGTATTCATTAAATGGAGCATCTCTTGTCACTGTCCAGCAATAGTCTCCAAGCATTGATGGGCTCCATTGTTGCAATACGTTTCTCCATAGTTGCAATGTCCTGGTGAAATCGCTCGCCATGCTCGTCACTCACTGCTCCGCAGTTCGGTGGAAAAAAAAATCTAGATGAGAGTGCAAAAAAATGTATCTTTAGTGACATGTTGCAACCAAGGCTTTTGTATGCCTTGAAGAGGTTTTCCACCAACTCCCTGTAGTTGTCTTCCTTGTTGTTTCCGAGAAAATTTGTTGCCACTAACTGGAAGGCTCTCCGTGCCGTCTTTTCCTTGCCACGCAGTGCACGGTGAAATGCATCATCTCGAAGAAGTTCACGCATCTGAGGACCAACAAAGACACCTTCCTTTATCTTAGCTTCACTTAACCTCAAATATTTTGCACGGAGGTACTTGAAAGCTGCTTGTGTTTTGTCCATGGCCTTGACAAAGTTCTTCATCAGACCCAGCTTGATGTGCAAGGGTGGTAACAAAATCTTCCTTGATTCAACAAGTGGTGGATGCTGAACACTTTTCATCCCAGGCTCCAATGACTGTCGGAGTTGCCAATCTCTCTTGATGTAGTGGGAATCTCTCGCACGACTATCCCATTCGCAGAGAAAACAGCAGTACTTTGTGTATCCAGTCTGCAGACCAAGCAAGAGAGCAAGAACATTGAAATCGCCACAAAGCTGCCACTGATGTTGGTCATAGTTTATGCACCTCAATTGTTGTTTCATGTTTTCATAGGTTTCCTTCATATGGACTGCATGACCAACTGGAATTGATAGTAAAACACTGCCATTATGCAGGAAAAAAAGTTTTAAGACTCGTCTTCGATGAATCAATGAACAGTCGCCACTTATCTGGATCATGAACGATGTTGAGGGCTGCCGTCAGACCATCGATATTGTTGCAGGCTACAAGATCACCTTTTATGAAGAAGAATGGGACAAGATCTTTTTGACGGTCACGGACCATGGAAACCCTAACATCACCTGCCAAGAGATTCCACTGCTGTAGTCTGGAGCCCAACAGCTCTGCCTTACTCTTGGGTAGTTCCAAATCCCTGACAAGTCATTTAGTTCACCTTGTGTTATGAGGTGTGGTTCAGAAGAAGAGGATGGGAGAAAATATGGGTCATGTGACATTGATGGTTCAGGACTAGAAGTTTCATCCTCTTCCTCTTCTTCGTCTGACTCAAGTGAGAATTATTCTGGTGCATCAGGAACCGGCAGTCCTTCTCTGTGTGGTACTGGACGTATAGCTGATGGAATGTTTGGATAATGCACAGTCCACTTTTTCTTCTTTGACACACCTTTCCCAACTGGAGGCATCATGCAGAAGTAACAATTGCTGATATGATCTGTTGTCTCTCTCCAAATCATTGGCACTGCAAAATGCATAGATTTCCTTTTCCTGTTCAACCACTGGCGAAGATTTGTTGCAGCATATGTGTGGGTCTCACGTCTTGTCCTGATCTCCAATTTTTGCAGCCAAAATAAAGGTGATAGGCTTTTTTAACCATAGTGGTTATACTGCGCTTTTGTGATGCAAAAGTCACTTCACCACAAACATAGCAGAAGTTTTCTGCATAGTTCACACAAGTACGAGGCATCTCTGCTCACTTTGGCTAAACAGAAATGTGTCCCTTTGCAAAATCAAACACTGACAAATAAGAGAGCACGACACTGTATGATTTGTAGAGCTGATATAGGGCAATTTCTTTAGCAGAGTGATGAAAGCTTAGTAATGATTACATCATCCATGACTTCTTGCAATAACATGATGCAATTTATATCATGTATGACGCAATATCAGCTTCAGATTGCATCATTCATTTTGCCTAAAAAGCAAGTACTGTCCAAACCCAATCATAGATTTATTCATAGATCCGAATCAAAGATGTATTTTAGTCATTTCTGGTTTAAATTGAGATCCCTTCCCTTTATAACTCACTTATTGTCCGCCATTCAACAAGTCAGTGGTCGTATATACTGACCCAGTATCATATCTTTAAAACTAGAGCCAATCAACAATTTTAAGCATCATTTTCGTTCTCAGTGACCCAGAATTAGTAAAGTTTGACAACATTTATTGTGGAAGCATTTTGGCTGTACACCAGTGTAATCACCGAAACAAATTACAAAGTTGAAGGATTAGATAGAGCAAATTTTAATCTCCTGGACAGACCTTTCTCTAACCTCTCATAAGCTTAACTCTGATTTGGGAAAATATATAAATTGGCAAATAATTGGCTTCTATTTGTTAACCCTTCTTAAATTGATTCCCTGACAATTTCTAGGAAGATTATGAAACAAGTCAAAACTACCACTCCCTATATCACAGCTCTGATTCCATCATCTGTTAGTCATATTACTCGCTTTAACTTACACAATGTAAACAACTTCCAATCAATACAAGGTACATGAAGTCTTCCTTCAGTCAATTGAATGGAATACATTATCTATCCAGACTCGTCAAAGAGGCGCCATTAAAAACTTAAAAAGCGCATTAAATAATCGTGACTCTCATTTTCTCATACACTTTTATTGGGGCACAATGAATTTTGTTTTTCAAAATCTTCATACTGGACTTAGGACAAATTGCAGCTCACTTAATCAACGTGTATTTAGAACGAATATGCTTGGGTCATCTCTTTGTAGATGTGGACTTGTACAAAGTACTCAACACTTCTTTTTCTCTTG